>WUAT03077047.1:0-13219 GCA_010015005.3 Ulmus americana | reverse complement strand
AGGCGCGGGTTACGTATATTTGGGCTTCTTTTTTTTTTTTTTTTTTTGAATTTGATAAAATAGAACACAAATGAAAAACCCCAGTCCTTCTTTTCACTCCAAAGACCAAAAGCTGAACCTATCCAATGCCTCCTCATATCAGATCTCACTTTCTCTCTCTAACAACCAACCATTTCCCCTCTAAATTTCCTAAAAACTCTCCAATCTCGCTACAGAAAAGCACCAAATCCATGGCTACCTTTAAGAAATTCAATCTCCTTGTGTGCATTTCTTACTAATAGAGATTTATGGAGAGTGAGAGATAGAAGTGTAAATCCAATTTTATAGAGAGAAAGATATGGTGACCTTGCCTTAGAGAGAAAGAGCTATTCCTGTCTTCTCCCCTCTTCAAATCAACCAAACATGCCGACCTAGATGAGCAAAAAGTGAAAGGTCTTTCCTTCAACACTGTTTGTTTTCTGGGAAACCATATAAATCTTATTTCTCGGCTTTCCAATTCGAGTTTTGTTATATAGATCTACCATGATTAGTGTTTAATTTTTTTTACTCTTGTTTTCTTTTCTCCTTTGTTTTGATTTTTGTTTTGCCATTCTCTATTTTTGTGTTTAATTTTTGTTTGCTTTGAAAGAACAATTTTTTTGGCTCGTTTTGGGCTTTGCTCTGTTTCTGTGATTCTAGTTTTTCACACTCAAATTTATAAGGTTCACTTGCTATTCTTTTTGTTAATCTCTGTTGATTTTGAGAGCAGTTTTAAGAGCTAGGGTATCGATTTTTGCATTTATGTTTCCTTTTCATGATCATGTTGGTTTTTTATTTATTTTGTTTTTGAGTTAGATTGTGGTTTGTTTGGCTGGTAGGAAAATGTTTCATTATTAAAAGAAATAAGGATTTTGATGTCTGTTTTTCCATGTGTTAGGACTTTTGAGTGTAAGAAGCTTTTTCTTGTTCACTTATCCAAGAGAGAGTACTTCGCAGTTCCATAAAAATTGAAGCTTCTAGCTGTCCCATTGTTTGAATTGTATGATAATGTTCAGGTATGAAGAATATTTTTAAGTTGTTGTGCTCTTCAATGAGCTTATTTCATCTCATTACTATACTGAATTCTATGCTTTCTCACTCTTTGTGATGGTAGGTTGGACTCTCATTTATGACATTTTCAAATTTACCCGTTTTTCTTTTCTTATCTTTAAAAAAAATTATGTTGATTTGTTTGTTGATTCACTGAGGTGCCCAGAGAAAGGATTGTTATAACTTCTCATTGAGAAAGATAGAAATTTTCTTTGAGCTTAAAGTAGGTGAGATCAAAGCTTCGTTAAATTGATAGGCTGAAAATATATTTGGACTACATTTTGGCACACAAAATCTAGTATTTGCCCACATCTTGGAAACATAAGCTTTGGGTGTACACTAATGTTAGCATATATTTTAACTTAAAAGATATCAGTTAAGTTTAATGTATTGATTTAGATGTTAGGTATATTCTACAATATGTGCTTTGAAAGGAAAAGCATATGAAGCTTTGGAAAACGGTGCTCAGGCTCTAGTGTGGTTAGTTTCTCCTACCTATTATGTTTTAGTTTATTCTTGTAATTTTCTGGATTTTTTCTTTTTTTTTTAGTTTAAAATGAGTGTTCAACTGGTGTATATTTTTATCAATCTATGCAAAATTAAAAAGTATGATGACATTTACTTGATAAAGGATAACATATCATGAGATGTTCAGTTATTTTTATTTGTTTTTTAAATTTTTGGATGTAACTTGGCTGAAACTCTAATTGGACAACATTTGCAATGTTTTCGAAGGTACAAAGCTGCTATAAAGCTGACCCTTTATGCTATGAGTTATGCTTGGATTTTGTTTCATTATTATTTTTAGTTTATCTTTTCTTTGACCTTTTGTTAACCTAGGTAGCTTGTTTAACCTTGAAGAATTCCCAAGTAAAACTGGTAAATTATTTGACTTATTGATGATTCTTAAAATACAATCACAATAATGTTATCTGCTACTTAAAACTGGTAAATTAAGCTATGCAGTTTGATATTTATTTTATGATTGTATGATTTTATACTTGTCATATTCAACATAACATTTTTTTTTCTTATTATTATCATTATTTTTAATATGAAGAACCAATAGATTACGACAAGTGTAACTTATTTTTGGGCTCATGCTTTTGTGTTTCATTAATATATGTGAGCTTCTTCTGTTTTTTAAAGTTACCCATATTGATGATTTTATATTTGTTTTATAATATAGAAGGAATTATTTTAAGTGGGACACTTGATAGATTTATGGGAAAGTGGAGTAGGAACTTTGAGTGTGGTGCACGTGAAGATGTTTTGAAAAGTAGAAATTAGATAAAGGTATTTGACTTTTGAAAGATAGTGGGAAGGCTAGTGGGAGATATGGAATAGAGTACAACTTACTTTTTTATTTATTGTTTTTCTTTCTTGTTTGTTATATTTTCACAACTCCAAGCCTATTAACATCTATCCAAATACAGAAATTATTAGTTCTCAAAAAAAAAAAAAACAGAAATTATTAGTTTTTTTTTTTTTTTTTTTGTTGGTAGAAACAGAAATTATTAGTTATTACTAATTGAGTTGACAAATTTATATCCTTTATGCATATAGTGGCAGAGTTTGAGTGCATTCTATTTCCAAATTTTATAGAACTTCAAAGACAGTTTTCTATTCAACTTTTCTGTTGCAACCGCATTAACTATTCTTAAATTGAAAACTTCTGGAGGTATTTAGAAGAAAATATTGTCTTTGCAGGATTTGCAGTTGGATCAGTAGATGGACAGGTAAAGTTGGATATTTCTTTTTCACCGTCAAATGATATCAGGTCTATTTTCATATTATTGCCTAGGGTTGCCTTTTCTTTTTATCCTGAAGGACTGACTAGACTACTTAATGTTGAAATTCTGAAAAACAGAGGCTCTATTTTTATTTTTATTTTTTGTGGTGCACATCTATGTTTCTTCTTTGGCTGAGGAGTTTTCATATTTGTGAACATCTGAGGCGCTAAGTTTCATCCTTCCATATATGATATATTACATATCCTTAGAGTTTCAATTGCCTTTGTCTAAACTTGTCAATCGTGATGAAAATCTCACATTCTAGATATATCCTCTTTATTTTGTTTTCAAAATGCGTGTCATTTTCTGATATCACATTTTTATATTGCAATAATTTGGTATCTCTTTACTTTGATTCACCGTTGGAGAAAATGCAAATGGATATTACTTAACAAACATTTTCTTACTGAAATGCCAAGGGCTTGTTCAAATTTTGTTTCTTACACCAGAGTGCACTTTTAATAATAACTTTTTTATGGTCATTTATAATTGAGGTATGTTTTGCATTTAATTTCGATTGAGATGTTGTATAATTTACTTGTAGATATATGTTTCGGTGCCATCCAAAGTCAGCAGATAAAAGATTTTTGTGTACGTCAGTGAATGACATTGTATTCAACCCATAGTATGTGTAATTCTTCCAGTAGTTTACGATCATTTATTATAAAAGGTGACATTGATTTTGTCACTTTTTTGCACCATCGAAGAAAATTTTGTTACTTGATTTATATGGATTGATTATCCTTTTTTTCCTTTCAATTACCTACATACCCAAATAGTGTTGCATCTTTATCAATCAACCAAGGGGGATAATTTCTTGCCCCACTCGCATTAAAAACAAAAAGTACAAGCAGTGAATGATATTGATACCCGTTTTGATATATTGAGGTTCACATATTTTGCATGTGCCCTTCCACTACTATAGGCTTTATATGTCTGTTGAATCACTGAGTTAACATGTCTCAACAATTCCAAATATTTCTATTTATTACATTACCCTTTAAAAAAAAAAATACAAAAGCTTTAGTTTATTAAATGTTTTATAGAGTCTAGCCATCTAGACTACTGATTAAAAATTCTGCCTTTGTTGGTGAATTTCAGAAAAAGTCTCCTTTCATCATTGTACTTGGTTAGAAGATGGATGGCTATCATCATTTCATTCATGTTTAATAAAGAAGGTAAATATAAGTGCAGCTTGTATATTTCCATATCCAAATGTTGGAGGTGTGTTTCCATTTTACCCCTTTAGATTATTATTATTTTATTGCTGGTTTATGTGCGCACATCACTTTCCAAATCTCCTAAAATTGTTCTGAAATATTAATGTATAATTAAATCTTTTAATTTCATTTTCAATCTTGAAGGGCTCATTTCACAATTCACAAAGTTAGATCAGGAAGTAGCTTCTAATCTAGTGTGTTCTCTGAAAGTTTCCTTTCAACTCTATTTTATGGGGGTATTTGAAGACTGGGAAGAATTAAGCTAGCTATAAGCCACTGTTTCTTTTGTATTTATGTTTGGTTGCATCTTTATTTTCCCCTCAAATGTGGTGCTGGTGTAGGAGAATTTTTTCTTAAATGGAACTTATCAACAATGTGGCTAAAGCCCTTGGTTGGTTTCTGTGCGCATATAAAACAGTCTACATTGTTATTGTTCACTAAATTTTTTAACATTTTTTCTTTGATTAGGTGGTTTCTCAGTTTGTTACAATGCTATGTGTCTTAATTATATAATGTTTTGATTTTCATATTAGAGTTTGATTAAGCATTACAGATTAATGCAATTACTATTTGGTTATTAACTTTTTTCTTCACCTGAGTATTGCAAGGATTTTTGTATTAAAAAGAGATGTATTATGTATGTGGATTTTCAGGTTTCCAGGTGGTGTAAGATTGAGTGGCAGCAGTTTATCACTGTGTTTTCTCTACCGACAAACATTTTCTACAAATATTAGTGTTGTGAGATGTTTGTTGTTTGCATCTATGTTTTTGTTGAAGTTTTTGGTAATTGAACTTAAAGTCGTATTTTATTTAGATTTTTGTATTTTACAACTATGTAGTAAACAACTTTGTTTAATGAGAATTTTTAGGAAACTTTATAATTGTGTTTTCGGATCCAGGATATAAATATAATTAAGAATGTAAATACTAAAATATGACATGATACAATAATAAAACATGGCCTTACCATTAAAACTCATTATAAACATTGAATCACAATTAAAAAATGCGATGAAAAATTTGGAAGATGATATTTTAAAACTGTGATTGTAAAGATACATATGCGATTAATGGCGAAAGCTCATGTTTCACTTATGACCATAATTATGAAACGCGTTAACAATATTGTAAAATTACATTTTAAAAATGTGATAATAGATACTAAATATGTGATCTGTATTAGAAAGTGCATGACAGTTCAAACATGTTGTACTACATTTTACATTAGATTTTATAAATGCGATCATAAATATTTACATAACAATTTCGGACCACATTCGAAAAATGTGATAACAAATTCAAGACTTTTAATAACAGGGGCTGACACAGCAGTTGTGAAAACGCTGCAAAATATTTTTCATCGCACTTTTCGAGTGCGATCTAAATGCGTTTTTCTTGTAGTGATGGTAACTACAATATTTGCTCTAAACACTCAATTTCATGGACACCTTCTCAAGCTACAATAAGATCCTGATTCACCCAGGCAACTAAGAGAGGACCGCCTTCATCACCAAGAGGGGCACATTTTGTTACAAAGTCATACCCTTTGGTCTAAAGAATACTGGCATGACCTACCAAGTGCTCATCAACAAGATGTTCAATGAATGCTAGGGGTCACGAAATGTAAGTCTACAACGATGACATGTTGGCCAAGTCCCTTATTTTCGAGCAGCATCTTGACCATCTTCAGCAGGCCTTCAACGTCCTTAAAAACGTATAATAAGAAATGTAAACCCACTAAATGTTCATTTGGTATTTCCTCAGGCATGTTCCTAGGCTACATGGTGACCCAACGGGGTATAAAAGCAAACCCCGACCAGATTTAGTTAGTGATGAACATTCCATCATCCACCTACATTAAGGACATCCAACACCTTGCCAAAAGGGTAGCAACTCTCAGCTAGTTCATCTCTAAATCCTCAAAGAAGTGTCACTTCTTTTTTGGCCACTCTACCCAAGTCAAAGGACATTGAGTGGACTTCGGTATATATAAAGAAGTACTCTAACAACTCAAGATGTATATGACATTGCCTCCACTGCTCTCTAAGCCCAAGGTTGGACAGTGGCTATACATCTACCTCCCTGTCTCCAAAATAGAAGTCACTGCCATGATGGTCTGAGTAGAAGTTGGAAAGCAACTGTCTATCTACTACATCAACAAGTCCTTGCTCAATGCTGAGACTTTCTACAGTTAGATTGAAAAGCTTTCCCTAGCCTTGGTCACCGTAGCACACAAGCTAAGACCATACTTCCAGTGCCATCCGATCGTCGTCATCACCACCTTCCTGCTGAAAAACATCTTGCACAAGTCATAGCTCTCAGGTCGACTCGCCAAGTGGGTAGTGGAGCTAAGTGAGTACGACATCACTTTCTAGCCTTGCACTACCATCAAGCCTCAGGTACTAGCAAATTTCATTGTTGATTTTACTACTAACACCCGTTTGTAGGCTGAGAAGGAGTTGTTATGCCACCCTTATCACCCACCCTCAAAGTTGACTCTCTCAGTCGATGACTCTAGCAACATAAATGGTAGCGGCCTAGGACTTGTCCTCATATCACTGGAAATGGACCTCATCCAATAGTCCATCTGTTGTGTCTTGAAATTAACCAACAATGAGGCAGAGTAGGAGGTACTCATCGCTGACCTCTTACTCACCAAGGAGATGGGCCTCTAGAAGACATACATCTGATCTGACTCCTAATGCGTCATCAACCAGCTTCAAGGCACCTACCAAGCTTGGGACTCCAAGATGAAGGTCTACCTCACCCACATCAAGGAGCTCTATTCCTCCTTCAAGGAATTCTCCATCACTCAAATACCCTGACTCGAGAATGATCATGTTCATGCATTAGCCAACCTTGGGTCAGCCATACAGACAACAACATCACAATCCATTCCTCTAGTCTACCTTTAGTGGCCAACTATCGGAAGAAACTGCCATCCGAAGTGTCAGTTGTTAACTTTATCTACTCATGGATGACACCAATCCTCTAATATCTGACTAGCGATGAACTCTTAGATGACAAGAATAAAGCACGCCGACTAAGAGTAAAAGCCACTAGGTTCACCATCCATGATGGCCAGCTACTAAAAAGGTCCTTCTTCGTTCCATACCTCAAGTGCATCACTTCGTTCTATACCTAAAGAGGTCCTTCTCTATGCCAGGGGATGAAGTCCTGTTAACTGAGCCCTCACAGTAGGCTATTAATGGCCTACCATGCTGTCTAACTCTTCCAATCACACATGATGTTGTGACAGTTGTCAGTGCTTCGCATAGGTTTCACACCTTCCTCTATAGTGACTCAATCCCTTCCTTTCACCCTGGCCATTTATGAAGTGGGGGATGGACATCGTTGGGAAGTTTTCATCTACACCGAGATAGCGGGTCTACATGCTTGCAATCATATACTACTTCACGAAGTGGATTGAAGCCAAGGCATTCCACCAAGTCCAAGACTGTGAGGTTAAGAACTTCATCTGGAAAAATGTGATTTGCTAGTTGGGGGTGCTGAAGGAGATGGTCTCAAAAAAGGGCTCCCAATTCATCAATTTTGACTTCCAGGACTTCTGCAAAGAATGAGGGATCAAGTTGAGCTTCTCAACACCATGCTACCCTCAAGCAAATGGCCAAGTCGAGTCCTCCAACAAGAAAATAATCAAGACATTGAAGAAGTGACTCAAGAGGGTCAAAGGTTCATGAGCCAAAGAGTTACCTGGAGTTCTCTAGTTCTATCTCACTATCACTCAGATGTCGACTGGCGAGATTCCCTTTATACTAGCCTACGGCTCCGAGGTGGTCATTCAAGTCAAAACAAGTGTTCCATCAACAAGGTACTAGTAGCTCAATGAAGATACAATCTTGCAACAACTTAGCCATAACCTCGACACCATCGATGAGCTCCGAGACAAGGCCCACCTCTAGACCGCGACTTACCAACATAACACTATAACAAGAATATCATAGCTCACACCTTCAAGGTTGGAGAATGGGTACTGTGACAAGTCTTCTAGAACATGAAGGATGTTGGCATAGGTAAACTCAGTCCTACATGGGAAGGACCCTACAAGATCACCATGATTGTCAGACATGGGGCCTACAAACTATATTCTCAAGACGGTCGCAAGATCTATAACAGTTGGAATGTGGTTTATCTAAAGTTGTATCACTTCTAATCTTGCTATCTCATTTCTCTCATTTATTGTTTATCACTTTCGCTATGCCATTAGTAGTTCAAGCATCGGAAAGTAATGGCACTCATGTCTCTTTACAATAACTTCGCAAAGCAACTTAGAGAAGCACACTAAGTATTTCAAGGTGGAAACCATACGCTACAGGCTATTGGTCCAAAGCGTTGTCCTATCAGCCATGAATCTGGTCTAACAACACCAACATACTTAGCTGTCATCTCACCCACATCAATTAGGTTGCTTTGGTTGCTTTATAGGGGGTACCACTTACTCTACCTTTTTTCTATTGATTACATTTGTTGAACAAATACTTACTTGCACCTTAACATGTTTTGCAAGTCAGCTAAATGCCAACAACATGGGACAAACTAAGGCCGGCCCACACCCATCCATCCCCCATCTTAGATGCCAAGTCAGACAGCCACACATCCAAATTATCAGAGGTTTGCTCTACACTTATGGATCGACTTGAAAAAGGCCAACTCAGTCTTAGCCTAGCACTCTAAGGGTAGTACACTTTGACTGGGGGGAAAGAGATAGATAGCACAAAAGCTCAAGTATTCGATTGGAAACCAAACATTACGGGCTACTTGTCCAAAGGGTTGTTCTATCATCCACGCGTCTGGTATAACAACGCCAACATACTTGGCTTGTGCAGCATGGAAGAACCTCGAATTTACCTCCGTGTTCTCGACTTTACTAACTACATGAAGAATTTCTTACTTGCTCTTTTGTTTTGTTTTTTTTTATTATCTTGGTTGAACACATATTGACTTGCGCATCGGAGCGATGGTGACTTTGTAGGTTAGCTAGATGCCAACATTGGGGGACAAGCTGGTGCCGATACATACACATCCATCCTCTACTGTAGCTGGCTCTCTGTCGACAAGTGCCAAGTCGATCAATTACACTCCTAGCTCAACATCAAGTCAAAGATCTAGAATCAGAGTAACCCGGTTCTACTTCAAGTCAGAAGCTTAGAGTCAAACTTATCCAAGTCCACATTATAGTCCGGCTCTACATCACTGTTTGGTCCTATGTTGCGATCTGGCTCTACGTTGAGTGATTGGCTCTAAACTTGGTTAGTAATTTGTTTATGATTTATGTGTGTAGTTTTCAACCTCATAATTTCTTTGTAACACTACATTCTACAATATAAGCTAATTCAACTTTCAATTCCATCTTATGATCAACTCTAAACCTGATCGAGAACATTATCAATGTCGACTTCACGATTGAATGTCGACTGATTTATTATTTCTACTTCACTTGTTATGATCAATTACACCTCTCTACGCAAAATTTTTTGATACGTGTTTAGTTTGCTTACCTTTTATATGTTGTGTCATTTGATTCATTTGTTCACACTACGCAAACACACATCATCAAAAAATGCCCGCTGAGGGTTATGAGGGTCCAACCCCTCTCAATAACATAAATGATATTCCTCAAGGGGCTAATAATGTATACATTACAAAATGAAGGAACTCAATGCCAAAAGATATAAGTCTATACATAAGATCATTTACAAAGTGGAAAACAACTAAGGAGCGAGGTGCTTCGACTCCTCCTTGCCACGTTCACTGGAACACCATCAGCCTTGGCAGTCTCTTCCTCGACTCTTGGCTCAACAATAGGCTCATCACATTCGTCATCCCTGGATGGCTCGATAGTACCCTTGACTCCTCCTCTAGTGGTCGGCTCGACTTGCTTCGCATGTTCTATCTCGTAGGCCTTCAACTCCTCCTCTCCCTACCGCTACACATTAATCTCATAGTCAGAGTCACACTTGAAGTGCTTTCCCTCCTTGAACACAATTTTGAGTTCAACGTGGTTGTGCAAGACCGCATCAACATACACTGACTACAACCTCTCCAAGCAAGAAGCACTCATTCACTTCTCTGTCTCCCAACCAGCCTGAACATTAGCCAAGTCAGCCTCTAACACAACTATCTCAGCCTTTATCTCTGCCTTCCAGGTTTGCATCTGAGATGCTTGCTTCCTTAGCTGGGCATTGGTGTTCACAAGGTCATTGTTCTACTTTTCCTGAGTAGTCATGGCCTACTTCAGATAGAGGTTGCTTACCAATCCCTGCACATCAAAGAAACAATAAATGATTAGTTCACATAAATTCATAATCAATTATCAAAAGTAAAAAAGTATCATACTTGATAGTTGCAAGCAACAACCCATTCTGAAACCTGCACAATCCCAATCTCACCAAGTTTCTACAAATCCTTAAGTAGAAGCAGGGAATCAACCACTCCATCCAAGATTGATGTGTCAGAGTATGCCGATGCGGTGGCAGGCAAGGTCATGGTCACTATGTCCTCCTCCTCTACGACCTTTGAATTCTTCTGGACTGAGCCAGCCTTCTAAGAAAAAGGCTCAGTAAGCCTAGAAGGAGTCAACCTCCCAGTAGTCACTCGGTCCACACCATAAGTATCTGACTACTTCTTTTTCTTCTTCTCACTCTCGGCCTTCCTCTTTTCCAATGCCTATCTGGTACTTGGAAGCTTGAATCCTTCCTTCATCAATTCCTCTACAAATGATAAGTCTTCCAGAGTTAGAGGCTGAAGAGAACAGTTACCTATTGAAGATGTATTGTGTGACAAAGCCATAAGATGTATAACACAAGCTTTAAAGGTAGAACTAGGATACCTCGCTGAACCTCAACCATGTGACACCAAATATAACTCTTTCTCAGTCGTGCCTCTGAGAGCACCACTCTCTAATCCCATTCTCCCAGTGGTACCTCGAGTATCTTGCTAGTCTGCTCCTTCGCGATCAACCCACTCGGACTCGCCTTGTTGTACAAGAGATCTGCATAAAAGAAAACAATGAGATTTAGTCTACAATGTGAACAAAGATATAAAGATAAGAGTCTCACTCGTGGCCTTCTAATGGGTTAGGATCTACCCGACTCCATTTGGCCCAAACACTAACTGGCCCCTGGCAAAGAAGTAAGCTTCCTTCCATTCACAGTCATTTGACCACAAAGCATGTCACTAGGTGCTCCTTATCATGCCTCAAGGTCATCTAATAACATCCCCACTCCTTGTCATTCTCCTTGAGGTAGTAGGAGTACAATACCTCTCCAAGCCAAACTCTAGCCACTCATGCTTATACATTCTAAAGACATCAATAGTCTCCACAAATTGGGTATTAGCTAACTCAACACTATCTCGTAGTGGCCCAACACCTCTCAGACCAACTTGGGCAGGGGAACCTCAAGCCATTCTCTCATGAAAACTCACACAAGCTAACCCATCTTGGCACATCCCAGTCTACACGCTCGTGTGGCTCTGAGTGGGAATCTCAATAGAGTTAGGTATTTTGTAAAAGTAATTGAATATGAACACGTCAATCTCGTTGATTCTTGACCATGGGTTGTTCTTTAGAATGGCACCACCTAGTCGGCTCGGCACTACCTCCCCCTCTTTTTGCCAAACTACTGACGCAGAAATCTGGTCAATGGTTAAAAAACGACACGTGAGCAACTCTCTCCGAGTAAGCGAGGTGACTTAGCATCGAGTTAGTTCTAACTTAGATAAACTGACTGCGTCTTCGCGATGATGATGACGTCTAAGCTGTGAAACTATCTGTAAAACAAAGAACAGCAAGAGGTCAGTTGGGAATTGTTTCCCCTTACACTCTAATGCTAAAGTCAGCTAGGATTTTTGTAATCTTTTTAGAGAGAGAACAATAAAAAGGGTTTTCACATATTGAAGCAAGTGAGAGCTTAAAAAAGCGTCACTTTGAAATGTGTGAAATGAGGTATTTATAGGAATACTCAGGGAGGAGGCAAGAGGAAGAATGAGCTATTCTCAAGGAGAAAGAGCAGGCTCCAATCATGTTGCGCCACATGTGCATTTTAAGACATGAGACAACATTCTACAAAACAAAGACCCTTGTAACATTGATTACAAGGATTTGTGTGATGTTGTCTGCTTGCATGTCACATATCAATCAATGATCAATTGAAATAGGGAGTTTAGAACAACTTAGAATTTGAGATATCACATCTCAAATTTATTAAGTGTTGAGAGGCTCCTTGAGGAGCTATGTGATTCGGGGAGTAGCCGAACGTAAAGAATAGCTCATAGCGAGCGTATTGGATGGACTTGAAGAAGTACCAAATTTGGAAACTAGGAAAATGGGCGAGACGGACGAAATTGCGACGCCGTCTTGACAAGCCTACAGCTCAGCTTGGCCTGGTTGAAAGACTAGATAGCATGTGTGGCAGTGCCTCGGCAAGGTCCTCGGCAGGTAGGCAACTAGCACGCACGCATGGCCTGATCCCAGCTCAACCCACGCGCGTGTCATCTCAGCAGCAGGGGCACAGCTCGGCAAGTCAGCAAGTGGTGTGGTAGCAGCTCGAAAGGAGGCCTCGGCAACTCGACTTGGCTGAACTGGGTAGCTTGGCAACAAGGGAATGACCGAGTTAGACAGCTCAGCAAGTTGGCCAAGATATGATGTGGTCTCAAGTCTTGCACGCAGCCCGACCCATATACGGAGCAAGCCACGCATGCTGCTTGCACACCATGCCCACATTCAGAGCAGTTTGCTCATCAGCATGCCTCGGGTGTAGCCCAGCACCTCGGCCCGCCTATTAGCCAACACCCCATGCGTCTTGCACACCTCTCGCACCTCGTGTGCCTGCTTGCCCATGTGTGGTGCTACCTTGGCTAATCTAGCCTTGGTCGAGCTGGCTTGGCTGATCTAGGCCTTAGCCGAGCTGGCTTGGTGCCCAATCAGACCTAGTCAAATCTTTGCGATACTAACCCCATGTTTTAACACTTGTGAATGTCATAACTCGACACGAATGGCCTCGCTGTCATCATGTCATTCCCGACTCAGCTCAAGAGGTGTCGCACATTGATTTTTCACTAAGGTTGGAGAGGTTAATTGATACTCACTTTATTCCGGTATGAGGATGAATGGCGGTG
>WUAT03077046.1:0-20136 GCA_010015005.3 Ulmus americana | reverse complement strand
AAAATTGAAAAGAAATGTACAAAAAAGGGGTTTAGAAGTATGAATAGGTCACATGAGTTGGTAAATAAGCTATTTATGACTAAGTATTCACTCTGAAAAATTTGGGAAAAAATAATGAATGTATGGTATTTAAAAAGAAAAAAATGATAAAATCCAATTATACAAGTCTAAGGGGCTGATTTGCAAAGTATTCAAAAATTGAGGCCATAGTGTAAATTTAATGATCTGATATTTTGAGAAAACAGTAGAAACATTATGGCCAGTAAGTAAAATGTTATATAAAAAAAAATTTAATGATCTTAAGTGCCTAGATGAAAGAAAATTTTATTTCAGGCTATAAATATAAATTTATTAAAAGAATGAGTCATAAGTTGTGAATTTGAAACCAAAAAGTGAAGTGTATGAAAATATAATATAAGATGAGTTTACAAGATCTTACGATCAATTTTACAAAAAATTACGATGCAAGCCCGATAAAAGTAAAAATTTACAATATCGATAAAAAATGTATAATTATAAGAAATTAATGTGAATCCAATTTAATTTGGTCAGATAGTATACACAATCTCTAGAGATGATGGTGCCATTACAGATTAATATATTTTGCAAGATAAGAGGTAAGTGAAATTATCACCTACAACACAATAATATGTGTCTTTATATTTTTATGAAAATTACAGGTTTACAACTATATGTTATTTTTAAGTAAGTGAAATTCTCACCTACAACACAATAATATATATCTTTATATTTTTATGAAAATTATAGTTTTACAAATATATGTTATTTTTAAGTAAGTGAAATTCTCACCTTACAACATAATAATATGTATCTTTATACTTTTATGAAAATTATAGATTTCAAATTCAGTATATGTTATTTTTAAGTAAGTAAAATTTTCACCAGCAACACAATAATATGTATCTTTATGTTTTTATGAAAATTACGATTTTACAAATTCAGTATATGTTATTTTGAAGTATTATGGTACTGCTAACCATGTTATTTATATGATTAGTCACAGGGTTTCGGCTCGATGGTGGTTTATATATGTTATAGTTCGCTTGCCTAGATGGTTGCTCCCATCATTACTGGACAGTTACGTGCGTACACTAATAATTTATGTTATGATGATGATTATGGGTTATGCAGTATGTATGATTTGCAAAAAGAAAATGTTTTGTAAGATTTCCACTTTCACTTACTAAGCCTTTAGCTTACAAAAATTATATATTGTGTTATAGGTAAGGTTAAAGGAAAAGCTTATGATGTGTAAGAAGTCGCGAATCCGGGAAGTCGAAAAACTTGAAAGCATATGAGGGCGATCCAAATAAATAACTTTAAAACTTTAAATTATGTTTGGTTATTTAAACTTCTATGATTGGCTCACTATTAATTACTTTATATAGTATTTTGTACTATGTTATAATAATTTATGAAGGGACATAAAATGGTAGTTTTAAAATAAATAAAAATTTTATAGAAAAAGAAAATGAAAAATTGTTTTTTTTTAAATAAAAAAAATTAAATGAATTAAGTTTTTAGTTGATTACATGTTTCTAATGTTGTACAAAATATATATATATAAAAACTTATTATCCGACATTTTCAAGTATGTTCACGTAGTGACAATCTTCTTTTTAAAAATGTTCCTATATTTATACTGTTAAGAAGGGCGCCTGTCACACTTTTTGACATTGTTTACACAAACATTCCCAATCAAACAAAGGACTTATTGTCCTTTCCATAGTATTGAAGCAAACCAAAGCCTACTTTGGCAGAGCAAATTTTGCAACTTCATCAGGAAGTTTGCTCTAAGTTGGGGGAGTCAAATAATTATTACACGGAAGCTGCTAACTGTCATCCCTGTTTCAAATATTTTCAGGAGGGTGAGCTTGTTACAGTGCTTCTTCATTGTGATCAATTTCCAGTGGGAGTGCACCACAAGCTGCAGGCACTTAAGGTTCGACCACGCCAGTAAACTTAGTGATAAATTTACCCATTGTCATATCATTGATATAACTGATAGACTCTGTTTGAAGCTGAAAATCTTGTAGTATAGATAGATTGTCTATTATGCATTTTCGAATTGGGCTTGTGTGGCACTGCAAAGTCGCCAAATAGAAAGGAAAAATATGAGAGAAATTTTTACTAAACATAGCGAGGTGAAACTGAAGTTTCTAAAGGATATCTAACACATGCAAGTATGATCTTTTATTTATTTTAATGATTAGTTGGTATATTATTGGAATTATCTACGGCTATTACATTTTTTCCCACATGCATTATTAGTAAATAAGTGGTAAGTTCGATAGTCATGACTGACCACACTAAAAATTATGAAAATAAAAAAGAGGAAAATATCAGTTTACCTTCTTTATTTCTAAAAGTTGCTCTAACACCCTTGAGGTTTATAGGATATCATTGAAAATCATATAGTTTAACAAATCACTATCATGGTCAACAATTTTGACAAAAATATTTACTATGCCTCTATTCACTTCCCTATCATATTCTATTTTATTATGCAAAAACCTATTCTTTTTACTTATTTTAATAATTATCCTATCATATTCTATCTTATTAATTACACCCCAACCTTTTACATCATATTATTAATACTATTCTCATGGACCCAACCATGTCTTTAATAAAATATTATTTTATTATTAAAACTCTTGGACCCATCTACCTTTTACATAAAGTTATTAATATTATCCTGTGGACCCACCATAAAATTATCAATATTACTGTGTGGATCCCACCACCACCTAAATTGTTTAGAATTGTGCTCATAATCACCCAAATCATGTTTAAATTGCCTCTCAAAAGGAGATATATATGTCCAAAATACCCATTTTACTCCAATACAAAAAAATATATATATATAATAATAATAATAATATTAACAATAATAAAAATAAGATTAATTTGACTTTAATGGCCCCTCAACTTGGAGAATTTGATCAAATAGCCCTTGAAATTATTTGATTTGGAGATATAGACCGCCACCTTTTTAATTTGCATTACTCAGCCCTTTATGTCTTTTCTACCCTTCCTTAGTAATTAGGAAAGTTTTCATTAATTAAGCAGCACAAATAAAGTGGAAAGTTGCTCTAAACAACAAAATAAAAGCTTTAAAGATGAACAAAAAACAATTAATATTTTCGCACAATGAACTATATTTATCATCCCTTTCAATGGTAGATCTCGAGGATAGCATTGGTGGCATAGAAAGTTTCCCCATTCTCTCAAAGTGCCACCCTCATACCTGTGTTCCCCGTCTCAATCGTTTTGTATTTCGATCGACGATAACGATGCGAAGAAGTCGATCCCTAAAATCAGAGAAAAGAGCAGCAAATCGGCAAGACCTCCAAGACCACCAATTCGAGGAAGGAAAAAATGTTTCATTTTTGGGTTGCGGAGATATAGGACGAGGGAAGGGTTGTTGTCTGCCAAGCCACTTTTTAGAAACAAAGAATCGTGAAGCTTGGAATAGAGGTTCGTAATGTTATTTCATATGTGGTTTCAACATTTTAAGGAATTTTGGGGTTGTTCGGGTAGATATGAATTTGTTGTAGATATGAATTTTGAGACAACTTTAGACGCTAGATGTGAATTTCTTTGGCTATTTTTTTACAAAATAATAATTTGGAGATGTTAGAAATGAAAGTGGATCTTGAAACTATGGTTACTTGTGCTCGTTTATAGTTTCACATTTTCTTTTCTTTGTTTTGTTATAAACATCTTGCATTATGTCATTGTGAATTGATTTAAGGTTATATATTTTATGTGTGTATGGTAGTTGTGTTTATATGTTTACCACCTTATTTGTTTCAAGTTCTTCTTGAAATGTTATGACTAGTGTGACATGCTTGTCATACTATTTAGATAGAAGACAGTAATGTAAAAAAAACATATAGGTTTATTATTTATTGTTGTAACCTATGTTTTTTTATGCTTATTCTTTCCTATGGGCATCAGACATGTGTTCCTGTTTTGAATATGGTATACTGTCACAGTTGTCCGAATGGGTGTGACAAGTGTGACGTATTAGCATATTGTTAATACTCATTGTGATGTTTGATTGCTGGAGTGGTTGTTATATTAATTTTGTTATTTGTTTTTGTCAGATATGGGAAGATTTCCTTTGTGGATAAGACATGGGGGAAAATTCAAAGGTAACCTAAATTACGTTGGCCGGCAAAGCCATTGAAAATGATGTAGGGTATGATAGGTTTGTGGAAATAGTTGGCTCCTTTGTGAAGATTGATGGCCGTAGCTCGTAGCTCATCATGAAGTTCGATCCTAAAATGGAAAAGATGAGTGAGTGGTATGATATAGACGATGAGGATAGCCTATCACTTTTTTTATGTTATGTTGTCCGAGATTCAAAGAAGTACAAGCTCTTCGTTTTTGTTTTAGACGAAGTTGATGTCGCATCGTCTCGAAGGAGCAGTAATGAATCGATCAAGGACAATGTTGTCAACAAGGTTGGAGGACATGGCTTAGATCTTATGAGGATGCACACGATGATGAATATGAATTTTCAAGGTACTGTGATGATTTTGATGTGTGGCCGAATAATTCATATTATCCATTTGCATTGGCGATTGATGATGGGCCATCTAATATCAAAGCTGAGAATGTTCCAGAAGAAACAAGTAATACTATTTTGACAACCTATTTTTTGTATTGAGAGTTTATTCTATTTTGGTTAAAGTTTTTTTTTTTTCTTTTTTCTTTTGTGTGAACACATGGCACATTGTTTATAACTTATTGTTTGTCTCCAAACCATGCAAGCTGTTCTCCAAAAAGCAGTCCATCATGACCAACAACGAATAAGTCTCCACCTCCTTGCAAGCCAAGTGACTCACCTGTCAATGTGGCTCCGCTACCGCCGCCACCCACAACAGAGGAACGTAGTGAAGTACATGCAGCACATAGAGGTTAGTCAACTGTTGGGTCAAGTAAACCCGTGATACGTGATGGCTATGAAAATGTGGCTGACATCAAAGTCAATGACATGTTTGACATAAAGAAGGACTTTCAAACTAGATTGCACATGATGATGATGCAAACTAATTACTTGTTTAAGGTACAAAAGTCAAACATCAGTTTCCTCATTGTTTGGTGTATGGATAATAACTGTTCATGGAGAATTCGAGCAATGCGTGTAATGAATATGCCATGTTGGATGCTGACAAAATTTGTGAGAAAGCATACATGCGTTGTTGATTACAAGTGGGATGGTCAAAGACAGGCAACTAGTTGGGCTATTGGAGAATGTTTGAAGAATTGATACATATCCCCGTCAAGATCATTCAAGCCCAAAGGCATAGTTCAAGATGTGAAAGTAAAGTTCGAGGTACAGATTAGCTATGACAAGGCTTGGAGAGCAAGGGAGGCTGCACAAGCCACTCTTCGCAGTACATCGGAAAAATCTTACACATTTTTGCCTTTTTTTATACACATTCTGAAGGAAAAGAATCCCGGTATCCTGACTGAGCTTATGTTGACAAGTGAATCTCATTTTAAGTACTTCTTCATGGTGATTGCAGCATCAGTTCAAGGGTATGCATGTTGTAGACCGGTTGTCTATGTGGATGGGTCGCATCTTAAGGGGAAATACAATGGCATGATGTTTACCGCAGTTTGTAAACATGGTAATAATAGTATTTTCCCTTTGGCATGGGGTATCAGTGATACAAAGGATGACACTTCATGGCTGTGGGTTTTTACCAAGTTTAGGGATGTTTATGGTCATCATCCAAATCTCATCATTGTGTCAGAAAGGCACCCTAGTATTGGAAAGGATATTCGGTAGGTTTATCCTAATGCATTCCATGCTATTTCCATGCAATATATATTGCAAAATTTGAAAAACAAGTTTAGGGGGCTGTTGGTCGATAAGTTGTACTACTAGTGTGCAAAAGCTTATCGTATGTCCGAGTTTGAGCAATTGATCATGTACAATTGCTCAAGCTCGGAGTTTTTCACTTGGAGTTGTTTACTTGGAGGCATGTACATGTACATGAAAAAAATTTCAACTTGACTAGTTACCGTGTGCACATGCTATGGTCGCCATAAGGCAAAATTTTCCTGACGTGTACGGTTATTGCTCAGATTATTACTTGCCAGAATGATGGAACTATACCTATGCTAGGGTGATGGCTCCTTTACCACATTAATTAGAGTGGACACTGCCAAACAAGGTAGGTGACACATCAATTCTACCACCTGATATATGGTCTACCGGTGGTCGCCGTAGAAAACATAGGATACTGTCTGTTGGGGAGATTGCACAATGCCACAAATGTAGTAGGTGCTAGCAACATGGTCACCATCGAAAGACTTATCAAAATCCGGTGGCACTTCATCCAACCCAAGGTGAATCATCTAGCAACAACACGTCCACACAAGACACAAATAATATGGCTGGTTACACAATTTAACGGTTACTTCATCTTCTGTTTTCCTCACATCCTTTACGGATCATAACAATATTGTTATGCAAAATATATTACGTGAGAAATAATTACTTGATAGTTAGCCTTTAGTTGAGTATTTTAAATACCCTGCTAGTATTTCAAATACCCTAACCAAACATGTTAGGGTATTTGAAATGCCCAATACCCTATTTGGGTACTATTCCAAAAACTCTCTCTCTCCCTTTTACCTCTCTCCATTATTTTTTAATAAAATAGTATCTCTCTCCACTACTTTTTAATAAAATATTATCTCTCTCCATCACTTTTTAAATAAAATATTATCTCTCTCCACCACCTTTTTAATAAAATATTAACTCTATCCACCACCTTTTTAATAAAATATTATTTCTTTACATTCTATTATTATTAAATTCCGTGGACCTCATCACTTTTTACAAAAACTCTATTTAGAATACTCTCAACCAAACAAAATCATGAAATAGTCAGAAAAGTAATGAACTGCATGTTTTGTATTCTTCATCCCTAAAGGTATAAATGTTAATTTGATCTGGTTCTACATGGACAACTTTGTCTCCCCCATTATTTTTTGATGGAGAGTCTAATGTCAACTATGTAAACCTATTTCATATTCCTGTAATGATTGTGACTAACAAAGGTGGAAGAACCTTCTTCTCCTACCTGTTTACTAGTTAAAAAAATATCTCAACAGTTACTAAACTCGTCCTTACTATTTCTGTGGGTTTTTGAAGGAAAACAGACAGAGTTATTTGGATTTGTTGACATTCAAATATATCGCATCTGTAATGAACCGTGGTGTAACAAAGCAGCTCGACTTTGATGATTTGCTTCAGCTTCCTAGTGATATGGATGCTACTTCCTGTCATGATAAATTGCTAAGCTCCTGGCAATTTCAATGTGCTAATAATAGCTCTAGTCCATCCCTGTTTATGGCTATATGTTCTGCATATGGATGGCCATATATTCGTCTAGGTTTGTTAAAGGTATCTTGATTCTCTGAAGCATCCCTCCCATGTGGTAGAAAATTGAAACTTACAACAAAATTTTTTGGTTCCCCTGAAAAAAATTGGTTATTCTGCTGCCTATAGTTACTGATATATTCTCCTTTTGCATGTTAAATAAAATTGCATGTAGGTTGTAAACTCATAATTCTATAAATATCTTATAATAGCTCCAAAATTTTCCAGGTCATTAATGATTCTGTTGGTTTTGCGGGACCATTGCTTCTCAATAAGCTTATCCGGTTTCTTCAAGAAGGAGGTTTGTAGCCATTTTCTGATAACCTCTTTTTTTGTTAAGTTTTTTATATACTAAAATATTTATTTCTATTACACTTGTGTGAGCCTACTTATTTTCCATAGCTGTTGCCCTGTTGCTTAGTACTAACTTCTTTACAAAGTTTTAGTGCCACTAAATCTATAATAAGTTATTAACCTTATTTTGTTACTAATTTAATGTTCTTTATCAGGTTCAGGAAATTTGGATGGCTATGTTCTTGCAGTATCAATGGGTCTTGCATCTATTCTTAAGTAACTCTTGATCTTTGATCTCAATGGCATTATCTTTTTTCCCTTGCACTTGTGTCTCTAAGAATCAAACATTTGATGTTCAATTTATCAATGGATCTCACATCTATTCTTGAGTAACTCTTGATCTTTGATCTCAATGGCATTATATTTTTTCCCCTGCAATTAACATTTGATGTTCAATTTATTTTTTAGTCTAATAATTTAAAAAAGCTTGTTTTGCAATATTTTTATTACTTTAGGACAAAAATAGATTAGTAAATTTGTCAAGAAAAGATACAAGTCAATCCCCATAGTTGAATACATTATTACTTTTTGGATACCGAACATCACAAAATTATATGTGTGTGTGTGTGTGTGTATAACCATAAAATAACTTTCCATTTTTCTTTCATTTTTAGGATGGAATTTACACTTAATCAGCAGTGCATACATCAAATTACTGTATTACTGTTTTCTGATGATGCCTAGTTATCTAACAGTAAGTTGGGTGAATGTTGAATCCAATTATGTAGATCGTTGTTGGATACGCAATATAGTTTTCATCTTTCCAAGCTTAGGTTGAAGCTACGTTCTAGTATCATGACAATTATCTATCAGAAGGTATGCTTTCTCTTCATTTCTTTTATGAAGTTTCAGACAATGAAATGATAAATGACACTGGAACTTGTATTGTCATGGGATATATATGATTGGATGGGAAGAAAGAATTAAGTTGTATTTGATCTTTCTTCTCTTTCCTTTTCTTTTACTCACATGAACTTCATTAATATTCATTGATTTGTTGCACATTCTTGCTATATGACACATTGGAATTTGAAAAATGTTCAATTTCATACCATAGTAACAGGCCAATAGATATTGGAATTTCTTCCATTTTGATGTTTTGGTTGACATAAAATGCCCTTTCCTGAATGTTACTTGAAGCATTAACTTTTTTATCTTGGCCTTGGGCATGGATAACCAACGTTTGATTTTAAGCTTCATACTTTGCATGTATTTGCCGGATGTTTTATTGGTGATGTCTTATGCATTAAAAAATAAAATAAAAATAAATAAAAAAAACATTAACAACTATTTTAAGTCTCGTCTTTCTCCAAAAATTTTTTTTCACTGATCAGGATTTCTAAGAAGTAAGAACTCCCCTTGCTTTATTTTAAGTTTATAATTTTCTTACAGTGTCTATGTGTCAACCTAGCTGAGAGATCAAAATTTACTGCGGGGGAAATTCAGACATTCATGTCCATAGATGCAGACAGAACTATTAACTTGTGTAACAGTCTCCATGATATGTGGAGGTAATGAATTTAAGCCTTATATATTATCTCCGTGTAGCCAACCCCGATAGTATCGGGAATGGACTTTGATGATGATGATGATATTATCACATTTCTTATTTAAATTTTATAATTTATTACTTATTTTTGGAGAATAATGAGGTCTATTCTTACAAATATACCGAGAACAACTTTTCATCTAGACTATTTTTTTTATTTTTTATCATATCCATGATAAATTCCTTTTAGTTGAAAGTTATTTGAGATGCTCACATGGGGTTATTCCTTGCATGAATGTGTTTCATGAATTTTTCAGCTTGCCTTTTCAAATTGGAGTGGCTTTGTACCTTCTGTATACACAAGTCAAATTTGCATTTGTTTCTGGGCTTGCAATTACAATTGCATTAATACCAGGTATTGCTACCATTTGCTGACCCTTTTTTTGCGGATGCATCATTTACATGCCGGAAAAGTATGTTTTATTTTCCTTTAATTGAAAATTTGTTCAACATGCTGAGTGATATGACCTAAGAAGGAACCAGTGGCCAAATATTTGCCTGTGTTGATAAGTGATTTTTTTTTTTTTTTGAGTGGGCAAGTTATTTAACTTAGAGAGGTCTGGTTTAGATTTTCATTGTTCAACCTATTTATATGTCAGATTGATGCCAACACATTTAAATCAAATGTAGGAGTTGATCTTCCCGATTTTCCCTTCTACTATTCAATTTGAGTCTGATCTCTGATGTATCTATTCTGAAGCCAACCTTTCCACTTAAAACATACCCTGTTTTTTTCCCAGTACTTTATATACTTTTCTGTTGTAACACTGATGGATACTTATGAATCTTTCAGCTAACTACTAAGTCTTATGTTTCAGAAGTTATTGGCCTTTTTAGAGTATTTGTAAAGACTGTTGAACCCTATATAGGGATACGATAGTATATCATTTTCAAAAGAATTTTAATACTGTGGTAATTCTGATTTACTTATCTTAAGATTGAACTTCCTTATGTGCAGTTAATAAGTGGATATCTACATTAATTGCAAGTGCTACCGTGAAAATGATGAAGCAGAAGGATGAGAGGTAAATCTATTTTTGTATTCTATATTTCTATGGAAACCTTACCCAATGGTTAAGATCAAGACCGTTTGTCTTGTGTTATTGTCTGAAGCATGGGCTAGAAACAATTTTTGTTTAGTAAACCGTAGGTAATAGTGGCATTGGCAGATTAAGACAAGGGTTCTGTTTTGGTGAAGAAATGCTATTGTAATTTGCTGGGAAAAAAAAAAAAAACCTTTCCTTTTGTTGACTCAATCATACATCATATTTTTCCTTTTTTTCACATTGCTGAATTATCTTGTAGGTTTTTTGGTTGATTCATTGGCACCCTTTAGGAAGGGTGTAGGAAGAATGAAATGCTCAGAGAAGTTAGTAATAACACATGAATAAGTATCTTGTCCCGGTTAGCTTGTTTATTTGTAACAAAACGAAAAGTAATGGATATGTTTTGCAGCACTCTATTTGCTATCATCATATTGATGCATATGAAATTTTATAGAGCAAGATACCTGATTTAAATTATATGATTCCTTTTATTTATTTATTTATTTATTTTGGGTGATTATGAATAGGATTAGGAGAACAGGAGAGCTTTTAACACATATTCGCACTTTGAAGATGTACAGCTGGGAGCTTCTTTTTTCTGGCTGGTTGATGGAGACAAGATCTTCGGAAGTGAAGCACTTAAGTGTATGACTGTATTTCTTTTTATTTCTTGGGCAACAGAATGAAATTAATTGGATATTATTTCTTTTTATTGTGAACTGTAATGCTTGATCTATTTTATTAGACACGGAAATACTTGGATGCCTGGTGTGTATTCTTTTGGGCCACAACACCAACCCTCTTCTCTCTTTTCACATTTGGACTCTTCACATTGATGGGACATCAACTTGATGCTGCAATGGTACTCAATCTATTCCTCACAATAGTTTATGGCGGATCTGTAATCTATTTCTTTGTTCATTTGATCATACTTTTTTCTTTTTATTCTCTGATTCATCTATAGTGACAATATAGCAAAAGTCAAGTTAATTTGATCTCTTCAAACTTTTACTGCAGGTGTTCACTTGCCTTGCTCTATTTAATATTTTGATATCTCCTTTAAACTCATTCCCATGGGTCATTAATGGAATAATTGATGTGAGTTTTCCTTGTGCCGTGCCTTTTTAAGTAAAGCTTTACCATATTTTCTGATTATAGTGAAGATTGCTTCCAAATTTCCCAGACCATTATATCGAGTAGGCGGTTGAGCCGATTTCTATCTTGTTCTGATAGCAAGTTTAGAGCAGAAGATACAGCTGGTGTTTCTTCATACTTACTGTCGAATGACCAGTCTGAATTTAGCATTGAAGATATGGCTGTTATCCTACATGATGCCTGTTGTGCTTGGTCAATCAGTGACAAAGAAGAATGTAATTTGGTTCTGAATCATGTGAATCTTGGTCTTCCAAGTGGTTCCTTCATTGCTGTAATTGGAGAGGTTAGAAATTGTGCTTGATTTTCTAGACATTTCTGTTGCTCTATTTTTCATGTCATTTTTAATGGGTTTATTTTTAAAGATTTGCTTGCCTTTGTAAAGAGGAAGTCTTAGCTAGGGTTCGTAAGTTACATATTGGTTTCATAATGTTAATGCCTCTTCCAGTATTGGACCTACTAGGTCGTCAAAGCTTGTCTATGTTAATTTTATCGACTCATATTGTGATTTCAAGGGTGTTGCCGGCTTTGGAAGGCATTGTGACTCTGATTGATGGTGGATTAGATTTGTTTAAAATGAACTTAGTGTGGCTTTTTGGAGCCCTCTGCTGGAGAAAAACAGTGAAACATCTAAAGGAGAGGAGTGATATTTTAAGACTAAACACCTAAGTGTTCATTTTTAGGATGATGAGACATCATTTTTGAAAAGAAAAATAAAAAGTTATACTTAACAAACAAAAGAGATGATATGCATAAAATAAATAAAACAAACAAGAGATAAAAAACTGCCAGAGTTAATTTGTGTGTGTGTTGCTTTAACTGTCAGAGTACTTGCAATCACTATTCTGTTATCTTACTTGCATGGCATCAGGTTGGTTCAGGAAAATCATCCTTCTTGAATTCAATTTTGGGAGAAACACGACTTGTCCATGGATCAATACATTCAAGTGGATCTATAGCATACGTACCACAGGTTCACGAACCAGACTTAACTCTTAAGATGGATTGTCTTATCTGTATTTCATTGAATTAGAGTTAATATTATTAGATATCTTTGGTTTCTGAGGTGCAGGTCCCTTGGATTCTATCTGGAACAGTACGTGATAACATATTGTTTGGGAGGGATTTTGATCCCAAAAGGTGAATTTTTCTTTCTAATTTATTTGATCATGTAAATTCTTACTATTCCTCTGAACTTAGTCTTCCAATTCTTGTTTAAACTTTTATTCTTTTGTGTGTGAAATTTTCATGAGCCTAAGTTGAAAGGAAAGGTTCTTGAGTTTTATTTCTTCAACCAGATACTCGGACACTTTATGGGCATGTACATTAGATGTTGATATTTCATTGATGGTCGGAGGTGACATGGCTTATATAGGAGAAAAAGGAGTTAATTTGTCTGGTGGACAGCGAGCTCGTCTTGCTTTGGCAAGGTAGAACATTTCCTTTCATACCTAAAGTTCCTACCTTATTATCAGCATCACTTGTTTTCTTTTCTTGACTGTTCTCGTATCTTTATACAATACAGGGCTATATATCATGGCTCAGATATTATAATGCTTGATGATGTCCTTAGCGCAGTTGATGCACAAGTTGCTCGGTGGATTTTATATAATTGTATCATGGGTCCTCTCATGAAACAACAGACCCGTATCTTATGTACTCATAATGTTCAGGTTACCTCCCAAATCCTCGGGATTTTTGCTGTGCTCATAACTAGAAGAATTTCTATTGAATTGTGCAAAATGAACATGAGAGTTTCTCGAGGATTTCTTTTTTTGCCAGGACTAAGAACATGTTATACATGCACAGGCTATATCTTCTGCTGATATTGTTATTGTTATGGACAACGGACATGTGAAGTGGGTCGGGAGTCCCAATGATTTGTCGGTCTCTTCTTATTCAGCATTCTCTCCACTGAATGAACTTGATGCAATTACAAATATTCAAGAACAGGAGAGCAGCATGGATACTTGTACTGAAGACAAACAGAGGGTCCTTATAGAGGAAAATAATGTAGGTGCTTCAGAGGGAGCAGAAGAGATCATTGAAGATGAGGTGCGGAAAGAAGGAAGAGTTGAACTTACTGTATACAAGTGAGTAAAAGTATATATGGTGAAAGCCATCTACTGTGTGTAAGAAACTAGTAGAATGTTTAGGTTAGAAATTTCCAGGACTCCTTTATTTGGTATTTTTTGAAAGTTCTTAGGGATTATCTTTTGCAGGAAATATGCTTCTTTCTCTGGTTGGTTCATTACCGTTGTAATATGTGTGTCAGCAATCCTGATGCAAGCTTCTCGTAATGGTAATGATTTGTGGCTATCATATTGGGTTGATACAACAAATGGAAAACATCAGAAAGACTACACCACATCCTTTTATCTGGTAATCAGCTTCCCCAAAAACACATTTAAAGACATATTAACTATCTATTATATTAAAGTATGATACTATTTGTTGGCTCGCTTCCCAAAAGCTCAAGTTTTGGGATGAATAGTGCTCAAACTTTCTCACCTTCTAATATAGCTTAATCTAATACATTCGTAATTTTGTATGTTTATTCATATGTTTTTGAAATATATAATGCTCAAAATTTCGCAAAATTTTGACATATCCAAATTGATTGCAGCTTGTAATGGGGAAATTGCTATATGTAATAGCACCTTTTCTTTTCAATATAAAATAATTTTGAGTTGGTGCAGGTTATACTCTGCATCTTTTGTGTTATAAATTCCTGTCTTACATTGGTGAGGGCATTCTCCTTTGCATTTGGTGGCTTAAGAGCTGCAGTTAAGGTTCATAATACGCTTCTCATAAAGCTTATCAATGCACCCGTTCAGTTCTTTGATCATACACCAGGTGGAAGAATATTGAACAGGTTACAATACTATTGTTTTGAGGATATTTTCCTAGATTTTGTTTATTATATTCTGTTATAATTTCCATTTTTGTTTGGTTTGTAGGTTGTCTTCTGATCTTTATACAATTGATGATTCTCTTCCATTCATTCTCAACATTCTCTTAGCCAATTTTGTTGGCCTTCTGGGAATTGCAATTGTCTTATCATATGTACAGGTACCCAGTAGAGATTCTTTTCACTTTTCTCCCGGACTTGGAAGATCCAATTTTTTAACCATCTTGCTTAATAAATGTTCTAAATGCTTTTTTTTTTTGTATCTCTAGGCTCTTTTCCTCCTCTTGCTATTGCCATTTTGGTATATCTACAGCAAACTTCAGGTATCTTTCATGTATTATTTTTATGTTAATGTTTCTGTAGACTTGATTTTCATTATGAATTTTACTTTTGATGACAATCAATCAAGAAACTATAGTACATATGTGCAGGTGAGATAGATAAACCCACATACTCTCAGAACTTGACTCGAAATTTCAAATAAGGCATAATGAATACCATAACTCTTGTAATATTGAATCCAATATTGAAATTTGAATGCAATAACCTGAAAGTTGCTTATCTTTAAGAGATGGAAACGTGGATAAGTTGAATAAACATAATTGTTATTTGTTTTCCTGTAGAAACTTGTCTTTTTCTGATTTAGTTCACTCTAAATGCAATTTCTGTTGGTTAGTATTCAAATTTCTTATGTCGGGTCATCTTGTGTAATAGCTAACTCTTTGAATGTGCAAAGAGCTGAGACTAGAAATACTTTTCTTCTGTATTCTTGTTCATTGCTATCTCCAAGGATGTTGACTGCCTCAGAATAGATTGAGAAATCAGAAAAGTAAAGGAAAGAGAAGTAAAAAATGTGAAAAATGGCTTTTTCCTGATTTGTCTCTTTATATGGGTCATCAATAAAGAATAAAAGTTAAGAGCCATCTACTTAGCCAAATCTTCGCCAGTCCTTCTACAGATCAACATCCAGGGAACTGAGAAGGCTAGACAGTGTTTCTCGCTCTCCCATATATGCGTCTTTCACGGAGACACTTGATGGATCGTCAACTATAAGGGCATTCAACTCCGAGGTAGAATATTGTATTAGAGCATTGATTAATCATCTGACGTGATCATTTAAACATAGTCATGCACATATGATCACATTTGCAGAAACATGCACCAGCACAAGTAATCGGGAAGATTTTAAATTAATATTACTTGGTTACATAAAGTTTGCAGAAACTATCTGACTAGTTGTATCTTGTATATAGTGAACTTTACATGTATCTTGAATATTTTGCATTAAATAATGCTTCCTTGTTTTAAGTTATGGTTACTCTAAGAGATGTAGAATCATAGACGAACAGAGTTCTCAGAAGTTATTAAATCTAGTAAATTTGGAAGGTTCTGGCTATGTTAAACTGAATGCATATCATCAACATTATATTTCATATCAAGTATCTCAAGTGTAATCAACTACTTTAGTCTGCAAGCCGAGTATCTGAAACTATTTCTTCCTTATTTACCGGTGTCCCTGTACCCTTTCTTGAGCAACTTAACTGATCATGTTTTAATTATTATTTTGAATTCTCCTGGAGTACAAGTTTTTCTGTTAGTAAATTATTTAAGAATGTACAAATTGTTCGGGACAGGAGTACTTTTTGGCCAGATTCATCAAGCACGTGACATTGTATCAGCAAACTTCTTACACAGAGTTGACAGCAAGTCTCTGGCTTTCTTTGCGTCTTCAGGTGTGTCAGGGTTTAATTGGATTGTTAGTCAATACTCAACTAATAGATATCTATAGACTCAATATTCAACTAATAGATTTCTATAGACTCGATACTCAACTAATAGATTTCTGTAGACTCGAGCTTCAACGCTGATAAAATAATCTGTAACTTACTTTTCTTAGCACTTTCATAACCCAGAGATTAGCCTGCTTGAGAAAAAGTAAAGTCGCTATTCTGTGTTTGTAAGTCAGACCGTTTTTACCAATTTAGGAGGATGTTCAGAACTGAGTGCAACTATTCTAATAAGTAACCTTTTCTCAGTTATTGGCAGCATTTATCGTCTCATTTGTTGCCATAATGGCTGTTATTGGAGCTGATGGAAATTTACCAATTAGTTTTGGTACCCCAGGCCTGGTAATTCTCATGTCATTTATCATACTTTATTAAGTAAACCCAGAAGTCGAATTAATGCACTTTTAACCAATCCATATCATCAGCTTAAAAAGAGAACCTGAAGGCAGAATATTTTTTTATAGGTAGGACTGGCACTCTCTTATGCTGCTCCAGTTGTGTCTTTGTTGGGAAGCTTTTTGACAAGTTTCACTGAAACAGAGAAGGAAATGGTTTCTCTTGAAAGAGCTCTTGAGGTACAAAAAAACACCTTCTTCCTTTTAGAATTTTCTATCTGATTACTTATGTTTGATACACTCGTAACAGTACATGGACATTCCCGTAGAAGAACTCCATGGTGACCGATCCTTGGATTCTGATTGGCCATATCAAGGACTGATTGAATTTCATAATGTTACCTTGAGATACACGCCATCTTCACCTGATGCACTTCATGATATTACTTTTACCATCGAGGGTGGGATGCAGGTTGTTACTGTGCTGAGCAGCTGATCAGTTTTTAAATTTGTGCAGAACTCTTCCTTTAGGAGCTATATATTAAGTTTTGGAGCCTGGCAGTTTTTTTTTATCAAAATGGTTACACCTGTTTCCTGTTGACTGTTAATCAGGTGGGCATAATTGGAAGAACTGGTGCCGGAAAGTCCAGTATCTTGAATTCGCTTTTCCGCCTCACGCCAATAAGTACAGGGTGTATAATCGTAGACGGCATAAACATAGCTGAAGTTCCTGTTAGGGATCTTCGTGCTCATTTTGCCGTGGTTCCTCAAAGTCCGTTTCTATTTGAAGGATCGTTAAGGTACTTATTGAAATGGTCTTAGGTGTTGGTGCTTTTTGTAAGGAATGGAGTTAATTCGATGATGTCGTGCTCTGATGGTTTAATCATTTCCAAATATTCAGGGAAAATCTGGATCCTTTCCACAGGAGTGATGACTCAGAGATTTGGAAGGCTCTAGAGAGATGCTATGTCAAAGAAGAAGTAGAAACCATGGGAGGGCTCAATATCCACGTAAAGGAGTCTGGTGTGTCTTTTTCAGTTGGGCAGCGACAACTTCTTTGCCTCGCACGTGCACTTCTGAAATCCTCAAAGGTAAGAGGGTAACATTTTTCTCAGTGTACCAGTAATGAATCGCAGTTAGAAATTTGAAGGCACTAATACAATTTTGTTAGTAAAATTATCAAGAAACAGTTTATTCTTGCATATTCTAAATCACTCAAGGAAGGCAATTCCTGTTAACCAAATATTGTATGGATGATGTGACAGAAACAAATATAAGTAAGTTCACAAAACATTAGGAAACAAATAAAATGTAATAAGGTAAAGCAGGACTGGGTTGTGTTGCTGGTAGAAATACTGACAGGATTACAATTTTCAGGTTTTATGTTTGGATGAATGTACCGCCAATGTTGACTCTCGAACTGCATCACTGTTACAGAAGGCCATATCTAGTGAATTCAGGGGTACGACTGTTATCACAATTGCTCACCGCATTTCCACAGTCTTGAATATGGACAACATCCTGGTTCTTGACCGTGGAATCTTGGTATGTTTCTTGTTGCATGCATCTGTGCGCGGTTTTATTATTAGTCATATAGTTCAATGTGTGGAATGCCATTGTGAAATAAAACTTTCTCAAATTTTGGTAATATCTGCTAGTGTTTGAGGATAGGCAGGAGGAAGAACAAGAGCATATGAAAAAACTGGCGAATCTTAGTCTATGGCTAGGCAGAAATACCTCAAACAAATTTTATAAAATTAAAATCAGTTTGGAACCCACAACACTTGTCTGACTGAAAAAATAAACGTTGACTTGCAATATGCGTAAAAGCTTTGCTTGACTAATTGTGATTACTATCAAATTAATCTCTATGATCCTTGTATAGGCTGAACGGGGAAACCCACAGGCTCTCCTACGAGACGAGTCCTCCAGATTTTCAAGTTTTGCCAAAGCTTCTACAATGTGAGATCCAAACAAGTACTGTGCACCCATTTGCTGAGTTATAGTCCCTCTGGTTCTTGCCATGTAAGCTACTTATATTTTTCTTTGCTTAAGAAGACTTCCTCAAATGTCAGGCTTAGAAGTAGACAATTAGTAAGGACTTGAAATGGTTTCAACACCTGGTCTTCAACTTCGCATTGTAAAATATTTGTATTTCTTTAATGGGAAAATTTTCTGAAACTTATCATTCTTGTTATAATATTGGCTAAAATTTGGAACAGTCTAGTTATTGCATAATATAGATGGAATTGGATGGAATTCTATTACCCCAGTTTCAATAAAAATTGAAGCAAAAGTCTTGTCCAATCTCACCTCGTCCTGCAATCTAAACTCTAAACTTGGCTGTTTTTATTTTATTATTATTATTGTTTTAACTTTCATGTTACAATTATTAGTAGAGATGATCGTATTTAAAGACCTATTTTTCCTACTATTTTCCTCAAAAACGTTTGTTGAATAAATTTGAATTTGGTGTTTTAATTTATAATTGAAATATTGAATTTATGTTTGGATATGTTGAGTTTAAGATGAGACGGAAACTTTAAATTGAATAATTTGTTTAAGATAATTTCTGTTGCTAATAGTAGAATGACATGCGTCCGAAAAGCATAAACTAGTGGTACATCAACTATGCGGAGGGTGGTTTTATTTGGTGCAGATGACATCAGGATCTCAAAGAAACACAGCAATTGCATTTTGATGACCACTGAATCTAATAGAAATGCCAATTAAAAGCATGGTTGGCCTACCAGCCAACGCAAGAACAAAAGAGAAGCATTCTTCACGCCAGAATGTTGAGACTAGCTGAATAGGCTACGAGACTGATTCTGTGTTTAATGTTTAACTATACCCATAACTCGAGTCTTATGCTTTTTATAAAGTAGCATATAATGGTTTAAAATTTAAAGAAGGTAACCTTTTTGATGCGTATATTTATATTACCATTTAACAAATATTCTGAGGACAATTATTCCAAAAAAAAAAAAAATACTTTGTGAGGACATTAAAGATGACACGTCTACTTTAGTTGGAGTATAACAAGTTGTGAACGATATTGCACCAGCACTATTTTTAGTGGATGATATTAGAGCTAATTCATTTTTTTCCACATGCAACACTTCATAAAGAGATCATTTCTAATAATAATAATAATAATATATATATATATATAATGACAATATAACAAGTATTTTTTATAATTAGTTTTTGTTACTAATTTAATAATTTGGTCCAACTACTTCGAAAATTATTAGTTTTAGAATGCAAAAGGACAAGGACTTTCCAATTGTTTATAGAATAGGACGTGTAATGACAATGGCCTGGTTTTGCATGGAACATAGAAGTACCTTCTTCTCCTACTTTGATGGATTTAAAATACTCATAAATGGAAAATTAATTCTTTTTGTGATTCGAATGGTGATCATATTTGGTTATTTGAATACTGTTACTATTCACATGATGTTCTTTTCTCTATTTACTACAATAATCATGTTTGAATCATGATCCAAATCATGAAAAGAATACTAATTTAGAATTATAATTCAAATCACGAAAAGAACACCATTTCATTTA
>WUAT03077045.1:0-29064 GCA_010015005.3 Ulmus americana | reverse complement strand
ACCACTTTCAACTCTCATTAATGCACTCCACCACATATAACCACTTGTTTGATTTCACCACTTTGTACTCGAAGTTGCCATGTACTGCCACTTCGTGTAACTTAGTCTACAACTTTTCATTCGTCTCAAACATTTGTTTAATCTCAAGGTCGGATCCGACTGGAAAAGAAGCATTTGATGTTTGCCCACTTCCTGTGATGTGGGGACTCGATCCAACTCCTTCGGGCAAAGGTACACCCGAAATTGATCCCTCGTCTGTAACCCTGTCATTCATCCCAGAACGTCCCTCTGCTACTTGAACCATTTCCAAATCGCCCCCATCCGGTATTTCCATCTCCAAGTTATGCCGCTCCAAAAATGGATCGTGCCATAGACAAGCATCGTCATATTCTTCCTCTTCATCCACAACTTCATCCTTATTGTCTTCCTCATCGTCCTCTTCTTCTTCTACTACCTCCTCCTCAGCATGTGCTAATTGGTAGGCTGGTGTCTGTAAGTCATTGACGGATTGATCATTACTCCCCACAAAACCCTCAACAGCAACACTTGGCTCATTCGAAACTTGCAGCATTGTATCGATTATATTATTTGTCCGGCCCAATAAAAATGCCTCTACGTCTTCATCGTCCTTCACATAGCTTGGTCCACTGTTTTGTCTACATTTTGCACAAAAACTCAATTTCAAATTGAACAATTCCTTGTTTATCCCAAACTTCTCGAAAATTTGATTGTGCAACTCTCTCAGCGGGATGCTTTCGTCGACGACCATTAGTCTATTATCCTCCTCACCTGTCCATTGCCATAACCCATCCACTAACGTCCATCTTTCCCCAACCGCAACATAAATTGCAAGACATATCCCTAAAAATTCACAGATCACAAAGAAATGCTCATTTAATCCATCCAATCACAGAAAAACAAATTTAAAATTGGGTGCGATATCTCAACTAGTCACCTGATTACGAATCGTGCCAAAAAATAGAACTTTAACGATGGTTGCAATATAGCTCTCATGGACACGATTAATATATCGAGTCCATTCGCACTTTGTGTGGCACGAAACAATTCAACTTGAGCGCCAAATTGCGCATAGATTCGCGCCTATTATCGCGCCACACAAATTCATATCACGCTCACCTGTAAATCTTCAAACCTAGGATCTGAACCAAAAACGCCCAGATCGAATCTAAAAACAACACAAATCTTAACCGAACAGCATAAAAACTATATACCAACTGTTTTATACCATAAAAAAATAAGAAACATGCCTAATGTAACCCAAAATCGAAAAATCTATAAAACAAATAATGTTTTAACATACTGTATATTTAAGTTTCTTTTTTTGTTTCTGTTCAAAATACATTCATTTGTGCATACTTAGTCACCAATGGTAACTAAAATAGACGAAAAATAGAATTTTTTTTTTTTTTTGGCAAAAAACTTTGTAAATGCCAAAGAATAATACCTAGCTACCTTTTCTGTGATTTTTCTGCTTTTTTTTTTTTTTTTAAGTTAATTAAACAAAAATGAACACTTAATGATAAAAATAGTTGTTTGGGTGTATTAAAATTTAGATTATTTCTTTCAATCTATTTAGTTTTCTGTGTAGACCAAATAATTAAAAGGGCAATATTTTTAAGACTACTTACGTTTAACCCAATTTAAACATTAACATCATTATAAAATTTTGTTCCTCTTTTAATAATTTAAACTTTGATTTTCTTTATAACATTGTCCGAGAAAAAATAAAATAAAATCTAAGTATGAAACTGGAAGTGAAGTTTATAAATCCAAATCTCTGGTGGTAAATATTTTAAAAGGTAATGATGACGACCAACTCTTCTAAAGAATTTAGTAGATTTTTTTGGTACTAATTTTCGAAAGGGATGTCCTACCAATAAGCCAAAAGTGGCGTAAGCATACCAAGAAATGATAATGATAATTACTATTATAGATTGAGCATCTTGTCATCTTCAACTGTGCATAATGCTAGCTTAGTGGGACACTATCCAAGCAAAATTGTAATCCTCAGTTGTCCTCAAGTAATTGTCACTTGTCACAAAACAACTAATTTTAGATGACGAGTCTCCATCATAAAAATATAAAAATATAAGAGAGAGAGAAATGTTGGAAAGTTTATTCTGATTTCGATACAAAGTTTAATAAAAGTCTCTTTGATTTTCAAATAAATAAATAATAACCGGTTATTTATTAGAGTTTATTGTAATCATCAAGATCTCCAATCCAACACACTTTAAGACTATCAACAATGCATATAACAATGTTATTATCAAATTTATAATAAAAATTATAAAATATTATAATTATTATAGTATTATGCTCTAATACACAAATATTATATAAAATAATATTTTAGATTAAAATGTTAAAAGTCAAAAATTTAATTAATCCATTGAAAAGTTTAAGCTTATTACATTAATGATTATTAATAATTAAATTAATTTAAATATTAAAAAAACAGTTAAGGGCATTTTAATAATTAAATGTGATGTATTTATTGTTGTGGCATATTTGCAATATGTTATATTTGAAGGTAAATTTACTCTCAAATTTAGCATATTGTAAATATGTCACATATTTTAGCATTGCATTGGAGAGAGTTCTTTTCATTTTATTGTAAAATATAGAATTATCACAATTATTTAGCACTGCATTGGAGATACTCTAAGAAGTGTTTTTTTATTTATTTATTTTTATTACAATTTTATCTCTTACATTATATAAAATGTGCATTCTTTTGTTTGTTTAGCTTAGAAAACTTTGTTTCTTTTGTCAATTTTGGCATGTATCTCACAATACTATGCTCGAAAGAGTATTTGAAAGAAAATTATCTCAATTAAAAACTTGTTTTCATCAAATTAGACATAAAGTTTATTATTGTAATGAAAATAAGTAAATTTGATAACATAAAAATAAAAAAATTGCAATATTAATTGAGATAATTTCTCCCAATACTCTTATGCTCTAGATAAATGCGAAATTAACAAAAAAAATAAAGTTTTCTCAACTAAAAAGATGAAAAATGTACATCTTATATGAAGTTAGGGATAAAATTGTAACAAAAAAAAATATTTAAAGACAAGACTACTTACAACACTTTAGATTTCAGACGATGAGAATAATAAACCAAAATTTAGATTTCAAACCATGAGAATAATAAACATTTTTGGTTGTATTTGGATTACAGGATAAAATGAAATTAAATGAGATTATTATTCCATTTTTATTGAAAGTTGAATAATAATTTTATCCAATCTCATCTATATTCTGCAATCCAAACCAGACCTTTAATTATAAGGTCCATTTCTAAAATGAGCTAAGTAAAAAGAAATTCAAGCCCATAACCCACAATTTTTTGGTTATGTAACCCTAATTCTTACCCCCCAAATTGCCTACCCCACCCTCCCCTTCCCCCTTTTCAAAACTAGTCTTCTTCTATTCTTCTTCATTACCATATCCTTTTCTTCCCTTCTTTACTCCTTTTGTCAACCCATTTCCACCAAAACATAGAAATCATCTCTAATGAAATGGATAGCCGCGATAAGCTCCTTCGACTATGACGACATCCTTATGACCACTAAAAGTGCAAAGGACTCATTGATCCCGTTTCAAAAAATGAAGAACCAGTTGTTGAAGCCCGCAAGAACGTCGTTGCTGAGCTCGAAAGCATCATCTCTGCCGTTAGTAAGTCATCAACCCTAAGATCCAAATTATAAGAAGCTTTCTATGTAATTTTGTTAGGTTTGGGTTTGAAAATTTGAAAATGAAAATATAGTTTTTTTTTTTTGGGTGTATTTTGACAACGAATCTAGCTGAAGAAGACAAGTGTTTGCTCATTTTTTGGTTGCCAGTTTGTTTATTTTGTATTGATCGACTAAGTAGTCGATATATAAGAGAGCGAAGATATTGACTCATAACAATGGGTCGATCGACTGTTAGGAGTCTGTTTCTTTACATTATGTCCCGTTCTTTTAGTTCATTTTCATTGTTTTATTTTTATTTTATTTTTAACGTATGTCATTTATTTAAATGCTTGCAGGATAGTCATAAGTCTCTTTTTTTTTTTAAACCTATTCCAAACTACTAAATCTCCTTTGCTAAAGTGGCTTTCCTGAAATTCCATAATTCAAAAACTATATAATTTTACCTTGTGTTTGTAGGATGATGTTTAAACCAATCTAGAAGGTACTCACAAGTGTTATTTTCATGATACAACAAGGTCGTTTTGTCTTTGGAATGCCGAGCTCCATTATAGCGTCAGCTAAAGCTCATCTATAATTCTCTACTTTGATCGAGCAACCTTCTCGACTAATGACCATTTAGTGTCAAATTGTTTGCAATTATAATTTAATTTTTAAATTATTTATGGAAAATTAGCTTATTTATTACCAATAGAATTGTTACACTAAACTTTTAGAAAAATATAGTTAAATTGCATTAACCAATGAAGGCATAATTAAGGTTAGATGGTAAATTGGATTAGATGATCAACGTCTTAATTGCTCACTTGTGTTGTGGCCAAACTATTAGTAGTTGAATTGAATTGAATTAACCAATGAAGGCATAATTAAGGTTAGATGGAAAATTGGATTAGATTATCAACATCTTAGTTGCTCACTTGTGTTGTGGCCAAACTGTTAGTAGTTTGGAAAAATAACTAGTCATTGATCAACACATAACATATCGACTATAACAGACAGTTGACACTATTCCAAATGATCATGTATTCTATTTACTATCTAATTTGACTTATGGCTCGACTGTGATAGTCACTCTGTTTTGAAGTTGCCATATTGTTTGGAGCTTGGAAAAATCCCTAGTAGTTGATCAACACATAAGAAACTAACTATAACAGTCGGTAATACGCTTATTACAGTCTATTGTTCATTTGAATAAAAAATAAATGATTTTTCTTTAATTTGACCTACAAATTTTAATAACATGAGGGTTTAAGGGTATTTATTGATTAAACTCACTTTTATTTATGTTTCTAGTATTATAATTAAGTTATGTATTGATGTTTGCTATCACATTATTGATATAAGGTACATGTTAATGTAATTCATTATGGTAAATGAATTTGACTAGTTTAACATGATTTGATAAATTTCAACAAATGTTTAATAAGTTGATCAAAATCATAATGATTCATATCAATACTTCCACATGTCAATTATAAGACTACATTCAATAGAGTCATAGAGAACATCAATATATAAATAACACAATTATAATAGTAGCAAATGAAATAATAGTGAATTGAATCAAGCAAAACCCTTAAAAAAACCATATTGTAAACCTTTGTTAGAAAAATTAAATAAAATTAATTTATATTGTTTCAAATGAACATACAGATTGTAGTAGTCGAACTATAGTAGAAGTTCAATCGCTCCGTTTTTAAAAAATTTGTATTCATCTATTTGGTTGGTGTTACAGGAAGACCAAATGTTGATTGGTGCGAGTCTCACAAGGTTGAAACAGTTAGAGCAAATGTTGTTGGGACTCTTACTTTGGTTGATGTTTGTAAAGAGCAAGGGCTGTTGTTGATGAAATTCGCAACTGGTTGCATATTTGAGTATGACAATGAGCACCCCCTAGGCCCAGGCATTGGATTTAAGGAGGAGAACAAGCCTAATTTCATCGGTTCCTTCTATTCCAAAACCAATGCATGGTAACATTCTTACTTTCTTCCTTGTATATTTCTCTAAATACTAAGACAATTATGTTGATCATCAAAGTTACACACTATCATAAAATAGTATAGGACTAGTGGAAAATTTAGGTATTATGCCTTCTAGTTTGATGGCTAAATCTGTAGTTGGTACCATTCTTGAATTTGTTGGTATTTGATTATCATACATTATCACATAAATGGTTTATATTTGAAAATTGAACAACCAATCTTCTGCAATTTTTCAATTCAATACTTAGAGGTAAAAAGGCTAATGATGCCATCATAATTAACTTCTTATATTAATATTGCATAATACATGAACTAAACTATGCATCATCCGAGTTTTTTTACCTGTTAATTTTTACTTAAAACAGTTAATAGGAATTGATACATTTGACAAAATTTTCAAATCTAAAAGCTTAATACTAATAAGATTTATTATTATTCTTACAGTTTTTAGGATTGTGATGCCTATTTTCTGATTTTTAAGAGTTACATGTAAGTAAATGTTTATAAATAACAAAAAGATGATGTATAAAATATGCAGTTGGATGAGCTACTAAAAGAATAGGAGAAGGCATATGAAGGCCAGCGAGTTATATGAAGGTGAAAGACCTTAGTGAACTGTGAACTTTAGTTATACGGGTCTTTCATTTTTTTTTCTTTTCATCTGGTAGATATGCTTAGTGAACTTTAAGTTATTTTGGACATCTTTTTTTTAGTGAATTTTTAGTTATTTTGGACATCTTTCTTAGTGGTTTATGTTATTTAGTGGTTTAAGTTATGCATATGACGTATTAGTGTTATACATAATGTGTTTATTGTGGAGTTTTGAACTATTAGAAATGAAATGTATGATTTATTTGAGAGATTTCAATTAAATAGCATAATTGTATTACCAAAAAATAATGTTTGGAATTTCATAAATACGTATTAAATTGTGGTATATAATCGAGGTTTAACAACAGTTTTAAAAAAATAATGTTGTTTAAGAATATCAAATACAACAGATATATAATCTGAACACAAAATAAACAAAAATTTTGAATAAAATTCATGTTGTTTTATAATTTAAAAACAATGGTTATATGGTGAGTTATAGTAATTTACAACAGGTTTATGAATATAAACAACGTTTTTTCAGTAAATATCGTTGTTTAAAACTATATAAAAACAACGTTGATTTTGAAAAAATAAATATAAGATCAAAAAAATATGGGTAATAAACGTGGTCTTTGTTACCTTAAAACAATGGTTTTTCAGCATCAATAACCACAGTTAAAAATGGGTTAAAACCGTTGTTTTAGGGGGTAGTAAAAACTACAGGCCTAGTTACCACGGTTGCCTAACCGTGGTTTTATACCAAAAAACAACGGGAAATCACCGTGGTTTTTGACCGTTTTTCTTGTAGTGCATTCAGAATACTATTATGGTAATAATATTCAAATCACCAAAATACTAACTCTGTTCAAACTACCACAATACTCACCTAATCGTGAAATGACCAGACCCATATCATTTTAGAATTGAAAAGTATGCAACTTATGTATATATAGATTAGCTGGAAAGTATGCAACTTTTGCATGTCATTACTGTATATATGGATTCGCTAGAAGTAGAAAATATATGGGGTTAAGATAATTTTTATCTGGAAGAGTATGATATCTGAGGGTTAAAATATAGAGAGAGGCTCTAGGTTTTTTAGAGAAAGAGCGAAAAAAGAGAGATGGTTTGTCTGGCGGTCCAACGACGAGCCAAGGCGTGTTGTCGGCCCTGAGATTCAGGAAAAGGAAGGTCGGTGTTTGGGGAAGAAGGAGTTGTGGGCAGTGTGGGTGATCGAGTGACGGCAACGGTAGATCGAGTTTCTAAAGATGGAGGATGGCGGACGGCAGCGGATATGGTTTATGAAGGTGGAGCTTTCTTTGGCTTGTCATTTTGGCGCAAGAGGACGATGCTCAGTGGAGGGGGAGCCTGGATCTGGCTCATGTGGGTTGTTCGGAGGCTGACATTGGACGGGGGATGGCGAAAGGCAGTGGGTCAGGGTTTCTTCAGTACCCAAAGTCAGTTTTCCTTTCCGATCTGTGTTAGGATTTGCCCTTCGGGTAGATCAAATCCTAACTGTGTTTTTTCTATTTTTGAATTTTTGTTTTGGTTATTTGGTTGTTTTTTGTTGTTTTTAATTAATTTTCCCTATGAGGGACTTCTATTTGGGAGTGTAAACCTGAAAGGGGTTTCTTAGGTTCTTGATCCGACATGGCTCAAATCTCATTCACGAAGTTTGCAGGCCCTTAGAATGATAGTTGGCAATGTTTGCCTATATCAAAGTTTGTCCTTTGTTGACAATGGTAGGATTGGAGTTTTATCCATTCATAGGATTTCCTTAAATAGGAATGACCAAAAAATTTTCCCGATCCTTGTAATCTTTTATCATTGAATGAAGTTCCTCCCTTAAAAAAAAAAAAGATAATTTTTATCCCCTGTATTTTTTAATTTTATTTTTTTCTTTTCAATTTTTGGGACATTATTTTGATCTATTCCAGTTAGAAGTTTTCATCAAGTCTATTCTTTGATTCGAATTTTTTTCTTTCTCCAAAATAGGACCGATAAAAAATCAAATGAAAAAATTATTCTTAATCTTAATGCAAAAAATTGGGTCAATAGTTAACGCCAGATTACGTAAGTAAAGCCCAACTCAGTAGGATGAGCTAGCGACAAACCTGGTCTAGCTTGGTAGGGAAGAACTGGCGTCGTTGCTGGGCAGGTCGGTAAGCAAGAGCTGACTTGCAAAAGGAAACACAGTCAGAGGTCGGTGAATGTTCCCCTGATTACACTTCGATATTTAAATAAGATATTTGTAAGTGAGTAATCTAGTAGAGTAACAACGAGGTTTAAGAGTGCATACCTTTGAGAGGTGTAGCTGAGGGTATTTAAAGTGATACCTTGTGAATGGTTGGAGTTAAGGGTCCAATTAGAGAATATTAGACCTTTTACAATCGACTGAGCAAAGCAGAATTATGTGTTTGGACTTAAGACATTGATTTCACAAAACCATGGATCTTTGTAACAACACTTTACAAAGCCTTCTAATAACACTACTTCTAAAACATCATTTCATGGTAGTTTGAAATTGCCGTCTAAAAGCTGGCGGCAGTTCCTAAACCATCGTCATAATTAGTGTTGTTTAATGTATATTTATAGTTGGCGGTTGTCTTACGAAACCGCCATCTATTACTTAGCTTTACAAGGCATATTTAATAAATAACTGTCGCCTAAAGCCTTTGTTTTTATTTATTTATAATATATCTCTTTACACGACATATAATAAATAAAACCACCACCAAAAGCTTTTTTATTTTATTTTTAAATACAATAAAATACATAATAACCTAGAAAATCAAATTCCATAAATACAATATAAAAATCCAAAAGTATAACAATTGAAACACTAAGTTGCAGGATTGTATTTTATATAATTTCCACTCGTATTACACTAATCTAGAAATACATAATAAACGAGAAAATAATATTCCAAAAATACAATATAAAAAAGAGAAAATAACATGCATGGTCCTTGACTCGTGTTTACAATCCTATTTTGGCCACTCACTTTTAAAAGTATAGCGATTTGGCCATTTTTGGCACAAATTGTTGCACCAGTGGCCATTCCGTCCAACTCCATCCATTTTGAGGCGTTAAGTGATGATGTGGATGGCCAAAATAGAAATGAAGTTTTTTCCACTTTGTCTGTCCATGTCATCACTTAATGCTTCAAAATGGATAGAATTGGACAGAATTGCCACTGGTGCAATAATTTGTGCCAAAAATGGCCAAATCGCTATACTTTTAAAACTGAGTGGCCAAAATAGGACTGTAAACACAAGTCAGTAGCTACCGACAAAATTACCCCTATAAAAAAATCCAAAAGTACAACAATTGAAACATGAAGTTGCAGGACAAGTATATCGTATAGTTTCCACTAGCGTTACGGTTAAGGTTTTTCTTGACATGAATTAAGGCTGAATTTTCCTCTAATAATGTCTTGTATAGTGTATTCTGGTTTGTTTATACCAAAATGCATTTAAGGTATTCTAAGATGTTCGTATATACCAAAATAAATGCATTTAAGTATTAAGTAACTAGAATCAACTAACATTACATTAAAGGAAAACTCATAATTCATGTAAGAATCTACCTAAATGTCTCGTCTAGAGGAAGTTATAAACAAATAACCTGCATGACAGTTCAACACCCTTATCGTTGTTTATTTTCTGAGAGGTCAACAACTTCATGTTTCAGCTACTAAATTGTAATTTGAAGTAACCGTCTAGGATCTTCATTACTTGTAACGTTAGCCACTAGAGGTAATATTCTCATGCGAAACTTCAACCTACGATCCAATGGCTTGGGTCCATACTAATATCCTCTTGCACAACTTCCGGAAGCTCGAGCAACAACATTTTAAATAAAAAAATATAAATTATGATATTCAATCTCAAAATAAATAAAATACTGCAAGAATAATTTCAAATTTTCACAACATTACAAATCGCTAAAAAAAAATGTAAGCTTATCAAAAATACTTCTAAAAGCAAATGAAAGTAGTTTGGGCTCACATTTTCTTACAACTGGCAAGAAGGAAAAATGCAAAAGCTTCATATCATAGCAATTTTTTTTTTGGCCTGAGAGCAAAATAAAGCATATAAATAACTAAGAAACAAAGTAGAAGCATATATATAAACAAAAAAACAAGGTAGATAAATTCCAAAACCCTTAAAAAGAATCCCAAATTTTAACGTATACATTTAGAATACTTACCAATAATATTCTTTCTAGGTAACGAAAAAGGAAAACCCAAAGATTTTTCCCTCAAAATGGTGAAGAATATCAAAGATTTATGAGTTTTTGGCTTGGTGGCGGTGGTTGTGTAGATCGGAGAAAAATGAAGAGAAACGAAGATAGGGTTTACAAATAGGATCTAATCCAGTGTAGTGCCTTTAAGCGGTGGTTCTATTCCATAACCGCCGCCTAATGTTTTAATAAAATAACACGAAAGCCATGTGCCATGTGTAGAATATTAGGTAGCGGTAACGCATTGAAATTGCCATTTAAAAGTTTACTTTAGGCGGCAGTCTTTTTGACGAACGGCTGCCAAAAGTTGTTTCCATTTGAAATGTCAGTTTTTTTATTAGAAATCGCCACCTCATTTATCCGCATTTCTTTAGGTGGTGGTGTTTTACGAACTGCTTCATATGTTGTGCCGCGAAATGATATTTTTGTAGTTGTTTAATACATGAGATAGGCTGAGCTTTACACTTGCGAGTGTCGCAGCTTGGCATAGGTGTGTTCGTCGTAGCTTACTTCGTCACAGCTTAACTTGATGGTTTCACACCTCAATTTACACTAAGTGTTGAGATTTTTTTTCACTTATGCATGGAGGTGGACATCGGCATCGTCGCAATACTAAGCCTAACTTGGCAGATCATTGAGGCTGAGGTAGTTAACCATATCTGGAATGGTACTGCGCTAACACCATGGTGGTCAAGTTAGGCCTACTACTAAGCCAGTTAGGTAGGCTAGTTGCCAGGCCAACTCGGCAAGCTGGCTACCAGGCTAGCTTGGTAAGCTGTTGGCTAGGTCAATATGATGGCGATGTGGAAAAAGTGTCAAGATTAGAATTGGAGGACCTTGGAGGGGACGAAAGAGAGAAGCTCGCGGTTGAAGTAGGTGATGCTGACTCGGGATCACTGACTGAGGTGGAAGTTACGAGCTTAGTGTCATGAGTTGCAGTTGGGTTGGCGCTGCGAGTCATGGTCGAGTTGGCGTTGCAAGATGCGGTTAGACCAGTGTCACGAAATGTAGTAGAGCCAACATCATGAGATGTAGTCGAGCCTTTGTTCCAAGATTCAACCGAGCTGCGCCCCTTCCAACTTGGATTTTCTGGACGCGCCCACTTCTCTGTTCGTCGCCAGAGCCGATCTGTGGCCTATTTGTACCAGGGCTGTTATGTAGCCTGTCGAGCTAGGATAACTGAGACCAGTAATGGGTAGAGCCGTAGTCGAGCTATGGCATTTCGCAGCCAATCCGTGACCTAGTTCTACCAACCTGACACCTACCGAGAAGAAGATACCACGCTAGGTGGGATGAAATAAATTTCGATGGGGTATTTTCCATCTCATGCTGATCCTGAATTGTGAGCCACTGTCGTGAAGTTACAGCCGAAGAAAGCCCAAAAGGTTAAGGCCAATGATTGTAACTTTGGGCTTATTTTAGAGTTATTAACGAAGACTGAACACTTCTGGTCCAAATTTTTTGAGGAGTGATTGATTGAGCTTAGGTCCAAGTATCACATTCCCAACTCGGTGGGGTTGAGAGCTCCTACGAAGGATGAGAGACTTTTTGATGTCAAGGCTGGTGAGGTTGCCATTTATTTTGATGCGATTTATGACGGGTTGAGATTTTCACTCCAGCCATTATTACAAAGAGTCATCAACACTTTGGGTTTGGTTTCATTGGGTGTTGCATTATGCACTTAGGAAATTTTCTCAAGCAAGGTTAGATTCCATGTAAAACTCGAAACTATGTTGTTTTAATTGCGTTCTTTGTGTTCTATTCATCTTAGAACTTCGAACTTGTATGATTTTAACAAGAAAATGGTTCTAAGCGTAGAACTTTGGTCCCAAACGTAGGAATTAGTTGTTTTTGATTGGGCTTGTTCCTTTTTGAGTTAAGATGTTTCGATCAGACATAACCTCGACTTGTAACATACTAACTTTGGATTTCAGAATCCACATTGTTGGTTAAGAACAATCATTGTTCTGTCCATGATTCTAAGTGTAGAACATAGTCATTTTTTTATTGGATTTCGTCCCTTTTGAGGTCAAATGTTCCAACTAGAACATAACCTTGGACTGTAACAGACTATTTTAGTTGCAAGAGACTAAGTTTGGATTTAAGCATCCACATCAATGGTTAAGGACAATCATTGTCCTGTCCATGATGCTTGGAGGTGAAATTGAAAAGATAAAAAGATTTTAAAGCTGTAACTCACCGTGGCGTAGCTCGGTAGGGTATGTTACCCCTCAAAGTGTTAGAACTTTTGTGAAGTTTCTAAGACTTAAAGCGATTCTATTGAGCAAGCATCATGCAAGTGGTGTATTCGAATTTAGTCCATAGTAAAAGTTAGTAATTGTAATTTAGGTTAGCGAATCTAGTAACAATATAAAAAATGAGAAATGAATAATTTTTTTATTGATTGAAAGATCTGTGACTCACATGATTTATTTACAAATGTTTGAAATGAAATAACAAAAAGAGACGAAACTAGAACTACAAGTAGTACTTGCGCAGATGCTTAACATTCTAAGGATTGGTGAGTACTCTGCCCCCGAGTGTTTCGAGCTCATTAATGCATGGATGTGTGATAATTTGGGCATGATATGGACCCTCCTAGTGTTGACCCGACATGGTAGCAAAGCTCGGCATGGATAAGTTTAAACATGGTCAATGGGAGAAATTTTCTTCTTATTGCTCGGCAACAAGCTCTATGGTGTCTAACTTGTCAAACTCGAGAACTTCATTTAGGTTGACTTTGATTTCGCCAATCATGATGCTATTTACTTGGCGCATGCTGGATGGCCTATTTGTAGCTTCATATAGATCTTATGATTCATGCTGGTATCTTTTGAGGATGCTGACCCCCCTAATGGTTGGAAACTTAACCATAAGATGATAGGTTGAAGTTATAGTTTGAATGACATTAAAGGTAGGTCGTCTGATAATGGATTGTAGATGGATTGGCAGTTGATGACAACAAAGTCCACATATTGGATGTGCTGGCAAGGTTGGGTGCCGAGCTCAACTCGTAAGGTCAACACACCTGTTGAGCAAACATTATCCCTAGTGAAGTCGTATAATGGTGAAAATGTTGGGTCAAGTTTGACCCCCACCATGTTCATTCTCTTGAGAGTGGGTCTGAAAAGAATTTTTGCTGATCTACCTTTGTTGTAGTGAAATTTACCCCAAGCGCACAAGCAATAACGATTCTATAGAGCAATCATCCAAGCAATCTACCAAGAATTGAATAATACACAAACACAAGATTTTTACCCTAGTTCGACCTCAAAATCGAAAGCCTACGTCCAGCAATGTGGTGCTTTCATCTACTATGATCTTGCAAGTGATTACAAGATGTAGCAACAAGAATACTATCAACCAAGATACAAAAGCTTCAAGTTTTCCCCTTGCCCCAACACTCTTTCTAACCTCTCACATTTTGGTAAGATACGATGATCCAAAAAGATGCCTTTCTCACTCAATCCCCAATTCTTATAACATAGGTAAATTTGCTCTGCCTTAATTTGGAGCACCGGTCTGCTGATCATCTGTGTCACCAAATGTCCACACACTTAAAGATGCTTAAAATACCCATCAATATATGAGAATCGTTATGACTCTTGGAGTAAACACCTAGTCAATACATGAGAAAAATTATGATTCTTGGAGTAAACACCTAGTTAATACACTTAAAACGCTCAATTAACACCCTGCAGCCATTACAATTTGAGACATACACCATAGTTTTTAATGAGGATTCGATAGAATTTCTTTCACGTGATTCTAAGAGTGACGACGATGGTGTTGCTGTGAGGATGGTACAAGCTACAAGCTTCTTCTTCCATAAAAGTGATAGGTTTATTGGTCAAGTGAGACACTTTGTCTTTGTGTTCAACAAGGTCAACCTGGTGAGGGAATGACTCTGACCTGGCCTGGCATGCATAGTTCTTTCGTACACTATTGGTGTTGCCAGTAGGGGGTTCGCCAATGATAGTTCAGACTTCAATGTTTGGTTCATTGCATTGAGTTTCTTGATTTTTTGGTGCTTGTTGTTGAGCCTTTTGGTTGGCACCTTAGACATAATATCTCAATTGTCTTCTTTGGATGAGCCTTTCAAGTACATCCTTCAGGACCCAACACTCTTATGTGGTATGACCAACATCGCGATGGTAACAATAATACTTAGTGTTGTCTCTCTTGTGTGATGTGGTCCTAATGTTTGGGGGAATGCTAAAATTTCCTTGATGCTTGATCTCTTTATGGATGGTAGTGACTAGTATGTTGAGAGGAGTATACTTTCAAAATTTTGGAATCTAAGCTTAGTGAGGAACTGCGTTTTTGTTGCCGTTGTTTTGGCTACTGCTATTGCTATGTTGTTCTTCTTTATGTTTTCGTTCCCATTTCCATTCGCTTTGGAAGTCTAGATTGCGTTTTCCTTCTCAAAGTAAGATGTCTTGGCCGAGCTTACTAGCCTCCAAGTTGGAAGTTTTTTCAGCTAGAATGTGGCGACGAATTTTCATTATAAATTTTGTATAAGTGACGTCTTCTTTCATAGAAACCATGTACTTGAGTACTATGAAATTTCTTAGTCCGTCCATGAGTGCTTCACTTATCGCAGCATTACTGAGGTCTTTAACAGTCATTTTTCCTTTGATGAAGCGAGCCAAAAAGTCCTTCGCGCTTTCATTGTCACGTTGTTTGATGGTGTACAAGTGTCGAAAAGGTTTCCTATTACCTTATTAACAACAAACTGGGAGATGAATGCTTTTGAAAGTTGGCAGAAGCTATAGATGAACCATGGGTGTAGGAATCTGAAGCAATGCTGAGCTAAAGACATTCGTTGCTGAGTTTAGCTCCATCTAATTTTTGTAGGTTTCGAGGTGTTCAATAGGATCCCTTGTTTCATTGTATTTATCTTGTGGGAGCTTGACTGTTATTCGTATATCTTCGCTGAAAGGTGACTCTATCTCTTCAAGGAGATTTCGTACGATTATATTCCAAGAATTTTATTGTGTTGGAGCTTGTCTATTTGTCATTCTATCTCATGAATCTGGTGGTTCACGGGGCCATTCAATTCGGCCCAAATTTATTTCGGGCAAAGACATGGTGACGTTTAGTTCAGCGGTCATTTATCCTGTCTCGTATGTCTTGGTTGTGCAGTCGGCTGTTAAGGTCATCACGAAGATTGCGCTTGTTATAGCTTTCTTCATGCGAGTTGTGTCCAAACCTGGCTACCACATCACTTAATCCCCCGTTATCGACACGACAACCACTAGCCAGAGTTTTGAGAATGTCGTGGGTTCGAACCCAGCTCCCTTGTGAGTTATATGTGTTGTTTCATGCGTTGCCAATGTGATGGTTGGTCGTAAGAGCTCGATTTGGATTTGGATTAACTTGTTGTCTATTCTGTTGAGGAATTTCAAGGTGAGAGATGTTCACGCCGAGCTCTTGTACAGCAAGAGGGATCGGCACTCTATTCACCCGGGTCAGCATAACTGTTACTTGAGCAATAATGACGATGAGTTGGTCAATGAAATTCTTGGCATTATTAGCTTGTTGCTAGAATTCCTAATCCTTGGAGGTTGACCTTAGCCATGTGGGGGCTTGTTGTGCTCTTGCCTAGTTTAGTCGGCACTTTCAACACAGCTCGTGCCATCGTGGGACAGTCCAGGTGACCATTAGCGGTTGAAGTTGCTTCACTTGCCATTGAGAAAGTTTAGGTGAGGTGGGAATATAAGTGTTTAGGGATGAGGTTTGCTAGTATGGCGCTGTGAATATTTTCAACACAGGGTCTTCTTATAGCACCAAACTGTTAATGCTAAAAACTGGGTCAACAGTCAACGTCGAATTACGTATGCAAAGTCCAACTTAGCAGGATGAGCTGGCGACAAATATGGTCTAGTTCGATAGAGGAGAACTAGCGTCATAGGTGGGCAGGTCAATAAGGAACAACTGACTTGCAAAAGAGAGAACACAGTAAGAGGTTGGGGGATGTTCCCCCGAATACACTCTGATGCTTAAGGCAGATTTAAGTGAGTGAGTAATATGATAAAATAACAATGAGGGTTTTAGATTGCATAAAAGTGCATATGTTTCTGAGGTATAGAATGAGGTATTATAGTGTTACCTTCGATAGGGTTAGATTAGGATCAATTAGAGGGATTTGTTCTCACAAAGAGAATATCGTACCTTCTTTAAACACTCTTTTGAAGCAGAATTGTGCGTTTTGACAGAAAACATTGACTCCACAAAACACGGTCCTTGTAATAGAGCATTGCAAAGACTATAAGCAAGTGCGTAGCCTGACATATATAACTTACTTCGTCATAACTTAACTTTATGGTTTCACACCTCAATTTACACTAAGTGTTAAAAGTTGTTCCTAGTTTTGCATTGAGGCGGACACAAGATTCATCGCGGCATTGGGCATGGCTCGAAATGTCTTTGGAAACAAAATGTAATTTGGCACCTTGGTGGCCAAGGCCATCTCAGCCGCATGGCCCAGCCTGGGTGTTGGGGCATGTTTGATTGCATGGCCTAGCTCAGCCGCAAGGGCCAGCTCGGTCGCATAAGCCTGCTCAACCGCATGGTCTAGCTTGAGTGCAAGGGCTAGCACGACTACATGGGCCTGCTCAACTGCATGGTCCATCTTGAGCACAAGGGCTAGTCAGCTGCATAGTGCTAGCCAGGCTAGCATGGCTGCATGGGCCTACTCAACTGCATGACCCATTTTGGGTGCAAGGGCCAGTCAGCCGCATGGTGATGGCCAGGCCAACCTATCAATGTGTGAAAAAGGTGACAACCTAGCAATAACTTGGATGCCAACTAGTAAATCAGCATGGAAGGATAAAATTTGATAAAAATTTCTAATTCCAAGAAATAAAAAGTGATGGTACATGAAAGTGAAAAGAAAAATCAACACAAAAAGATGAGGGATAAAACAAATTTCAACCATTAACAGAGTACCTGCATTATTAATTTTACATATAAGACCCCATTAGGCGGCTAATAGTCTCGGTCTCTCTCACCATTAAATTTCTACAATATATGATTAGTGGCACAGTCGAACAATAATGGCGTGCACCAATGTCCTTTTCTTAAATTTATTATAATATTCCCCTAAAAAAATTATTATAATAATAACTAAAATGAGTACATTTCTTGATCTCCATTACCATTTAATCAATCGTATCCAGGTCAATACAGTTTCCTTAATTATACATTTATGCCCAATTAGTAGATAACAATATCTAAAAAGCTAAAGCTGAATAGTTTTGCGCACAAAACACTTTAGACTTTATAAAACGCTGTTTTTCGTTGGTGATTTGAAATAAATAAATATAAAATTAATTTATTTTGAGAAAAGACATTTTTTTAATATTTTTAAATCAGCCATTCTTGTGAAAAATAAGTTGGTATATTGTTGGTTTTGAATGTAGATACGTACAGATTTATTTTCGAATTCTATCAAAAAGATTTCTTATTAATAGAGATAGTATTTATACTTATATATTCATGATCATTCTCATGTGTAGTCAATGTGAAAATTTGATCGCACACTTAATAAAACAAAAATAAAAAACTAATTTTCTTACTGTGTTGATTGTTATCGAATAAGTATTGGATAAAACTAGGAGTGACACTGAATGTATGAAACCACAAACAGTTATAAGTGACTTAGAGAACCAATTGGAGATAAACATAAGAGAATATATCACCAGTTGTTATCAATGGGTGAAAAATGAACTAAAATATCATTGAGATTGTCATTTTTTAGAATAACAGTATTTGATTTTTCTATTGTTGTCAGATTTTAATACACGATAACTCATTGAAAAGCTTATTTCCACCAAAATTAGGCAGAACAAATGATTATAGTTGATAGACGTGCTACTGGAAGTTCTGTAGTAAAATCATTGCAATGACAACTTCTAACAATGCGTATGGTGGCTACATGTATATACTAATTTTTGTGGCTATGAAAAATACTCGTTACAAGCATTCCAACAATCAATTTTATGTCAAAGTTCGACAACAATAGAGGATTCAACTATTGTCATTTCTTATAACTGTTCATGTTAGAATATGTGCTCTAGGATTAGATACATTTTATGTATTAACAACTTTTTGATTAAGTAATAAAGTATTTTATTTTATGTTTATTAAATTGTGTCATATTTATTTTCATTTGTTGAATATATGCAAGTAAACTAGTTATCCTAAACTATATGATACAAACCTTGAATTGTACATATGAGGGGTTCATATGTGGAAAGATACAATGTCAAGGATGTAGTTTAAATACACGGTCTGCAATTGATGGAATAAAGTCAGACACTTTATTCATGTTACGATTGTTATGAATCTATATCATGTTAGGGAAATAGCTTATCTTGGCTACTGGAGTTAAACTCTTAGATAAATTTATTGATGTATATCCTAGTGGTGAATGTACATTGGGCCATGACCTAAAGTGAAATTGATTTAACATATATGTTTAATCTAATCAATTCGCTTTAATAATCATAGACATGTATTTCATCTTAATTTATAAATGCAATTATGTCGTTATGTTTATGACTTGTGTCTTTTGATATACCAATGATGCAACTTCTACGATAGTGAGTTAACCATTCCTGTATGTTGGAGGCATAACTTGTAAATGATAAAGCATGATTTATAGATGTAATACTCGAATTTTCCCCGAGAATTAATGAGTAATAATATGTGGTTAAAGAGGTTAATTCGAAGGTTATAAATGAAGAAGAAAAGTTTGGTTCAGATATGGAGGCCGCACCTGGAGACAGGGTCTATTCCGGATTTGGGTTGAAGCAGCCAAATAGGGCTATTCGGGGAGTAGTACCCGAACAGGTCCCTTATCGTGTAAGAGGGCATTTAATGCTGATCAGATCGCATTAAAAGCTTAACAACCCGCTTGTAGCAACCTAGCCTAACCCAAAAATCAAGGAAGAAGCCCATACTTACTTTGTAATTAGTGCCTTCAAACCATACTTAGTAAGAATAGGTCACATCCAACAGTGTATTTAATTGTATTATAATGCCTCCAATTCTTGTTTATAAATAGTGGGAAACATTAATCACTCATTTACGCACATTTATTTCACACAACAACCCATTCTTTCTCTAAAGAAGCTCTCACTTCTCTCTCAAAACTCATAGAAGTTCATTGTAATGCTCAAGTTTGTTCATCAATAAAACTCTACTTTGATTCCCTTGATCTGTATTGGTTTCTATTCTATAAATTGTGAGTGTTTAAAGTGCTTAAACGTGAGATTGCATATTGTTATCCGGGTTTACTAAATTCAGTCATAACAATTGGCGCTAGAAGGAGGGCCTTTAGAAGTGATTCAGCTGCCCCCAGCACTTTCTTATACTGAATACTTTAAGGTGACCTTAACAGAATCTAATTCCAATGGAGGATATAATCCATGCAACTCCAGGAGAAATAGGCCGATAGGTGTACTTGTGGGTCTGGCATATGGAGCTTTGTTTTCCCCGCCTCGGGTACACAATTTCCCAAAAAAACCTTTGCATATTATGCAAATCATCCCGAACAACCAGAAGATAGGGACAATCACCATGCTCCTGGAATTGATTTGAATTTGACTTTGAATACACCATTTCCTACCTTGAGTGGACACTAAACTCGAAGAGTGTCAAGAAAACGAAGTAAGCGATCAGTAGTTGATCAAGCCCCATCGAAAAACCAGGTTGTGGTTTTGTAGAGATACTTGAAAGGTCTGTTAGATAGGTGCACAAAGAGGAGTCCCCCTTGTATATGAACCCGAACAACAACCTGGAGTTAGACATAATCTGAATACATTGCCAGAATAGGGGGCTAGAATTATTAGCAGTTGGGTCCTCACATCCTTCAGTTGATCCATCATGAAGAAGACCCTCGATGCCTCAAAATCTATTTGGTCAGTATACCGAATTGCTAGAGGATCGTACAAACAATGTTGCCATCGTTAGGCAATTGGTACATGAACGGCTTGTGCCGGCAGGAACTATAGTAGGAGTTTGGGATTTACAAGAAGGCCTTAATCGCAAGTGGAATGCTTGGGTAGAAGAGGCTGCTTCACGAACTCATACAGAGGAATTGATCTGGGAGAATCCACCTTGACTTAAGAATCGCATTCGGAATAATCCACCACCGGTTAATCAAAATGCTCCTTATCATAATCCTATTCAGGAAGTTGGCCGAGTTTTGCCATCGGTTCACAAGATTTTTATCCAGAGCTGCGGCAGAGAACCTGTCAATTTTCTCTTTAGCAATTGAGCAATATCAGATCCCACTAAGGTAAAATTTTTGAAGCTTACAAGCAAGTGCCTGAGAACAACTAACCCATCTGAACATTTGGATAACTATGCTATCCATATGTCTTTAAATCCAAATCATGATGCATTAAAGTGCAAGCTATTCGGGATAACCCTGGGCATGCACGAACTTGGTATCTTTAAAGGAGAAATTTCTGGCCCAGTTTGCTAGTTCAGAGCCTATCTGAAGGCCCATAGAGATTTTATATAAGATTATCCAAGGCCCGAATGAGTCTCTTCGGGACTACATGACTCGTTTTAGTCGAGTAGCCTTGACAGTATCTGACTTTGTGGACCACATCGGACAATCTGGTTTTGTAACCAACATACACCCTAGTAAGCAATACAAATACTTACTTGGGCACCAAAAGATGCCAACTTTTACAGCCTTGATGGAAGCAGCCGTTGCGCATGCTTTAAACGAAGAAAAAATGAGCCTTTTCCCTGAACCTGAATGGAAAGCCAACCGCTCACAGCCTTCTAATCATAATCAATGCTACAATAAAAGTCATTTGGATCGTTCTCATAAAACTAGCAAGTCATCCGGGTTAATTCATGTGCACACGAAGGAAAACAACAACCGACAAGTACAGTTCTGTCCGAGAAAGCTTGCTCTGAGGAAGTTTGACAATCAGAAAAACCCTCACTTGTACTCCAAGTATTTCGATTATACCCCATTGGTGTATAACCTCGAACACATTTATCACGTGGATAATCGGAACAAAATTCCACCACCTTGCCCGCTTAAGAATCTGAGCAAGAGTACAAATCAATTTTGCCACTACCATAACAGTTCTGGGAATTGGACTTTGGCTGCTATGTTTTAAGAGACACAGTAGAACAGGTTATTCGGGAAGGGAATCTACAACAATTTTTTTGATCAAACTAGGGAAAGGAGGACGTCCGAACAGGCCATCCAGAATATACCGAATTGGCCTCCCACAACTTATATGAATAGTCAGCCATGCCAGAATCCTACTACGAATGCCATTCACTAAGATCAATCGGGTAATGGTCTCCCAATTGTGTATGCTATATTTGGGGGAGACAAGCCCGGGTATACTCCTTCGCAGAGGAAAGCTTATAAAATTGGGGCATTCCGGGATCCAACAATTATGCAAGTAAACTTGGCAGAGGCATCAAAGTCTTATCCATATAATACCCATATTCAGATCACATTGATCGAGGATGAAGCTAAAAGGATTTTACAACCTCACTACGATGCATTGGTGGTTGACATGGAAATTGCAAGGCATTGAGTCATGAGAAATTTGATCTATGCGGGAAGCTCAACAGACATCATCTTTACACGGGTGTTATCCCAATTGAACATTCCAGACAACACATTAAGGCCATAGTCAAAGCCGCTACGGGGTTTTGCTGGAAATGAAGTAATCCCACTCGGATAGATTACTCTGAAAGTAACATTCGGGACTGCCCCATGTTTAGCTTCGATTGATGTAAATTTTATTGTGGTGGATAGCCCATCAGTTTATAACACTATCATTGGATGGGTGACTTTGCCCGCCATTCAGGTTGTAGCAAGTACCTACCATATGTTGTTGAAATTCCCAAATGTTAATGGAATTGAGGTAGTAGATGGAGCTCAGACTCTTAGCAGAGAAACTTATCAAGTAGCAACTTCAATCTAGTCCAAACAACGTCCAATAACCCTAAACATTTAAAAGGTTATCCCAGATACACTATCTGAATAAGAAGCCGCATACGACTAGATGGAGGTAGGAGCTATTGATTACGGATACTTGACTAGATCAATTCAGTTAGAGAGCATAGACCCAAGGGAAGAATTCTTTGAGCAGAGAGGTTCACTCGTGGAAGAACTTGAAGAAATTCTCTTTAGTTTGGATGAGCCTGGAAATTTTTTCAAAATTGAAAAGCTTATGTGTGAGCCTCTTGGGACTAAATTGATTGAGTTTATTCAGGCTCATAAAGTTGAATTTGCATGGACTTAGCATGATATCCTGGGAATTGATCCATCCATTATAGTTCACAAGCTTAATATAGATCAGAAGGCCAAACCGATGAAACAAAAAGAAGGTAATTTAACTCGGAGAGGTACGCTGGTATTTATACTGAGATGGATAAGTTGATAGAAGGAGAATCCATTAGGGAAGCTTAGTATCCTAAGTGAATAGAAAATGTTGTGCTTGTAAAAAATGTGAATGGAAAGTGGAGGGTGAGTACAGATTTTACAGTTGATCGAAGTAGAATCCATTCAGGAAGCTAGTAGATGCTACTGCTAGGCATCAACTCTTGAGTTTAATGGATGCTTATTCAGGTTATAATTAGATAAATATGGCACCTAAAGATGAAGAGAAGACTGCATTTATCATGATTCAAGGTTTATATTGCTACAACGTAATGCCATTCAGATTGAAGAATACTAGAGCTACTTACCAACGTTTGGTAAACAAAATGTTTGCCGAACTTTTGGGGAAATCAATGGAAGTATACGTTGATGACATGTTGGTTAAGTTTCTTCAGGCGTAATAGCATATTCAGCACCTCGAACAAACTTTTCAAGTATTGAATAATTATCAAATGAGGCTCAATCCTACTAAATGTGCATTCATGATTGTGTCCAGAAATTTTTTGGGTTTTATGGTTGAAGCGAATCCAGAGAAAATACAAGCCTTGCTAGAAATGAAGTCACCAGCCAAAGTAAAGGATGCTCAATGCTTGACTAGGTATACTGCAACCCTAAATCGATTCATAACCCAGGCCACAAATAGAAGTTTGCCATTCTTCAAGGCACTTACTAAAGGAGAAAAATTCGCATGGATAGATTGTTGTGAGCACTCCTTTAAGGAGTTAAAAGCCTATTTGTTAAAAGCTCCAATCCTTTCCAAGCCAAATATAGGAGAAACTCTAAGTGTTTATCTGGCAGTTTCTGAAGCAACAGTTAGTGCGGTTCTGATCCGGATAGAGGCTAATGTGGAGTTGCCAGTATTTTATATAAGTCGGGCATTACTTGATCCGAAGACAAGGTATCCAGACATTGAAAAAATTATTTTAGCATTAGTGGTAGCGGCTCAAAAACTCCATCCTTATTTCCAAACTCACTCAATCCTTGTCCATACTAAAGCCCCGCTTCAATAGATATTTCAGAATCCTAAATATTCAGGGATACTCGTTAAGTGGGCTATTCAGCTAAGTGGGCTCGTAATGCTGTCTAAATGCTATTTTAATATGATCAGTAGCCCTAAAATGATTTTTTAGACCAAAAAGACCACTCCAAGTTTGGAAGCAAAATGGTCTTTTATAACGAGAAAGGCACATGAGCAGGAAAAATGTGTCTCTTACAAACATAAAATTTGTCTAATTAATCGTTATTTCGATAATGATGAGACAAAATTTGCAAAGTACTAGGAGTTAAACCATAATTTCTCGTTAACAAAAGCACAAAATCGACACAATGCCGGAGGATTATGTCTAGATGCGTAAAATGTATACACCAGAGTGTTTAAAGATGAATACGAAAACATGTCTAACATCATTCTAGTTGAAGTTTAAAGGTGTAATATAGATTTTGATTGCATAGATTACAACAATAGTACAAAAAAGGGGATCTTGGAACATAAGTTTAACATGAATGGTGTCGAGTTTAACACCAATTAAAAAGATTTTGAAATTAGGATTGTGGAAATAATTTTCTACCCCTTAATCGAGACAAATTTTAGAGACGAAATTTTTTCTAAGGGGGGTAGATTGTGAAATCCTGAAAATCTACGTCATTAGTATTCTTTATAAAACAACTATTTATGGGAATTATTTTACGGCTATGCCGTACCTGTATTATTGTATTCAATTCGTAAAATAATTACGAATATTATTGTTGTATTAATGTCATATGAAATGACATGTCATGGATGCTATGTGTTAAATAGACAGGAAATAAATGTATTTAAAGCATCAAATAGGAAGTTTAAAAATAGAATTAATGAAATTGTATTTGACTTGATAAGTGTGAATGTTTTTATAAGCCAAAGTGTGTGTCTATATGATTAAAAAGTTAAATAGACACAACATGTTGAAATTAATATTGAAATTGTGGAAATTAAGTGGAAAATTTGATTTTATTGAATTAAATGAATTTTGAAGGAATTAAATAAGTAAATTAAATTCAATTAATTTTGAAGAATAAATTGCTAGATTTTTTATTTTAAAAAGGGTTAAAAGTATTAAGGATGGAAGGAATTATGGAATGAAAATAAAACAAGGACTTAAAAAAAGAAGAAGAAGGGTTTAGGCCAAGCACAAGCCATGCCCAGACCAGCATAGGCAGGCAATCCATCCGCACAATCCAAGTGCGCCCAGACAAGGCCGAGTGGTGCATTCGACTTGCCTTGGCCCTCCTCGTCCACACACAACCAGCCTAGTCCATTCGGACCAAGCACATGAGGCCCTGCTTGGATTGAATGCCATTATGTTCAGCAGGCTCAACCCGCACATGGTCCAAACAACACTTGCTGAACGGACCATGTGCACCTAGAGCCTTGTCTCAGACAACCAAACACAAATGGAGGCCATGCGATTCATATAAGCGCATTTGATGTGCCTGAAGCCTTTCACACCTTAGACCACTCGTCTGTAATGGGAGCCCACACGCAAGTGTCATGTACATCCCGAACATGACGTTTGGCTCAGAGGCCTCGTGCGTCCCGACACCTTGCGCACACTGCTTGGACGTATAGTGCATCCCACACAGGTCCTTCGGCCTGCTAGACAACATCCCTATTCAGACTGCTCGGCTATACCACATGGCAGACTCTGCACTAAACTCGCACACAGACTGACCACAAGGTCCGAAGAGGACGTGCCCGAATAGACCAAGTGTTTGCTTAGAAGCCCAGCACACCTCAGACACCCTTGCGCACCAAGTTCAGCCACCCTTCCCACGTCTTCCCGAACAGGCCAACTGCCTTGCTACCCAAACACCATATGTTCGGCACTAGGCAATGCCAAGCCACTCCTCTTTGGCCAGCCACTTCTCTTCGGGTAGGACATTTCATTCAGCCACTAGCCATCGTGCCAACCCAAGTAGCCCCAAGACCAAGCCTTTCACTTGGCCAGGACCAATCATTGACTGGACCTAGACTACCGAACACTCACTTAAAGAGAGCAAATCCTTAATGTCTTAACAAGATAAGGGTTGTATTAATGAAAGTGGGACATGTGTCACAATATGACAATGCCTTAGACACGTGTCAAGGCTTCAAATTAAGTGTTAATGCATGTTTTACAGCTTGATAAGCTCCACTAAACCCCTTGTCAGTTGGGAGCAATATAAATAAGGGATATGAAATCAAAATTAAGCCTTTAGAAGGCTGAAATAAAAACATACTCTCACCCTCTCTATTTTCTACCTTTGCCGGGAAGAACCAAACCAAAGAACACCTTGTGTTCTTCCTATCCAAATGTCCAAACCTTGATGTTTTTGAACTTCAGTCAAGCTCAAACAAAGGTAAATCATTCCTCTTGAATTCTTGATGAAAATCTAAAGGTTTTATTGAATTTGTTTTTGAATCTTCTTCATGTTCATGCAAGGGGAATTGTTGAAGAACAATCTACTTGGAAGGCAAAGTTTTTGCCAATCTTTCCACTTTTTACTCAAGGTAAATCCTTGATTTCTTTCTAATACTCTTGCTATATGTTTAAAGGATATAATCTGGATTGAATCTACCATGTTGCATGCATGAATAGATTTATGTATAAATTGTAAAATTGGTGTGTATAAACTCGGTTCTGGAACAAATTTTATACTCGAATGTTTTGATCGATTATAGGACCTAAAGAACTCTGATTTTAATGTTCAATAGCTTTCTGGAAATCTCTACATGTCTATTTTTGTTTGGTACAATATTAGATTTTTCCTCTTTGTTTGTTGAATAATATAAGGCTTTGAAGGATAGATGCTCACTAGAGAACCGATTTCAAGTATTGAGTTTAAATATTTAATTGTAATGTTTTAAAGTCTTCCAATTGGGAATTTTCTTTTACATGCAAATAATCAAGATGTTAAATGATGTATCAAAATTTAATTTGTTATAAATTAAAATGGTTTTAATGGATTTGAATCCTAAAAGAGACAAACCTTTTAAAGGAGGCTAGACCAAGAACTTTGTTTTGGTCCCCTCTATTCCAGCTCTGTTCACAAAGATTGGAGTTGATTTTTAATACACATTTTTTACAAAACATAATTTAAAAAGTTAAGGAGATTTTACAATTGGTTTCACCTTAAAAGGATTAAAATTTAATTAGTTATAAATTTTAGAAAATGTACTGAAATCTGCCAAATTTTCATGAACAATGACAAAAAGGTAATTTTGGTTTCAATATTTAAGTATTTATTTTTAAATAAAATTTTTAATGAACCAACCATAAATATCGCAAGAGATAATTAAAAAGAAACTTTTCCTTTTTGGACCTAAATTTAATGGTTTTCTAATAAACTAAAGAGAATGGGGTACAATTGATGAAATAATATTTTGGAAAGAAGATTTGAAAGTTAAAAGTTGATATTGATGTCCAAATAAAATTATTTTATCTTTTTAAGTTAAAACCAAACTTTCTTTAAATTGACGATTTATACCTCAGTATTCAAGTTTTACAACCTATACTATTTTGAAACGAAGTTATTAGGAAATGGTTCTCTACATGTAGAATAGCGACGTTTTGGTCCTTAATCTTAATGTTTGATAAGTCAATTCCGAAAACCGATGACTAATACTAATAGTGTACGCTCAGGGTTAGAGTTGCGTTCCATAAGAAAGGATTTGGAATATGAGGCACAGCAAAGAAGTAAGTACAAACCTCACCTACAACACGGAACAAAACCAGATTTTAAAATTTGAGTGCAATTTATTCAATGTGTTATGTACAACTCTATTTTTACTGAAATGATAATCTTATGTGTATATTTGTTATGTGTTAACATGTCTTGTATGTATGTTTTCAAGTTTTTTTAAGGATTGTTCATATTTCTCTGAAATTATTGCATGTTAAACACAGAATTATAAATGTTTGTGGTGTAATAACCTGCCATATTGAGTAACTGTGCGATGTACTTATCCTTGCTAGGTGGTTATCAAATATTGAAATTACATATTCTGTACACATGTTTTTGTGTCATATAATGTGTTTCATATAGAGAAAGTATGGAGGTTTCAAGTTTTAAAGATTCATAAAACACATTTCTAAAGTTTTTTTTCCCCATAGAAATTTATACTAGCAAATTTACTCATTTTATCATGATGTTGCAAGTTTACAAAATGAGTTTCTATGTTTTGGGGAATTTGATTTACTATTTTCAATGATGTCATACCCACTACTTTTTTTAGAGCACATTCTTGCAGACTTCAACTTCTCGAGGTGAGCTGCACCAATGCATATGTTGTGTGGGGGTAAGGTAGAATGTTCATGACCAGGGACTTTGTTGGGACCGGCCCTCTCGGCCTAGTCTTAGGTGGCATGCATTGGTATTGACATTCGGGCCCAAAAATAAATTTAAAGAGAGCTTTTCACGGAAACAATGTTTTAGAAAGCTTATATCATTTTCAATCATAGAGTCTGCATCTTATATTTTCATTATCTGTATTTTGACTGTTTGATGCCATGACTCTAAATGTTATCTGTTGCTATGTTAAATATCCATATAATGATGAGATGCATGCTTAATTAATAAACAACTGGATAGTGTTGTAGGAACCTAAGTTTCCTGTTATAACTGAGATATATTATTATATAAGTCTAAAAGTTTAGGGGACATATCAACCATAGAGTTCATATCGATAAAACTGATTATACTGTGTTACCTATTTAAACTGCCATAATTTTATATCTAAATTATACTGCTATAGTTGATTATGCTGTGTTATCAGATTTAACTGCCATAATTCTATATCTGAATTATACTGCTATAGTTGATTATGTTGTGTTATCTGATTTAAATGCCATGATTCTAAACCTGAGTTGTACTACTATAGAGGTTGATATGATCCCAGAATAATATTAATATAATTGGATAAGATATTTGCATGTTCACTCAATAGTTTTGAGTTGTCTGCATTGTTAAGTCTACTCCTCCAATGTACATAACACGCTAAGTAGACTGTACATTTTTTTGTGAAATAACACGTTTGTACTTGCTGGGCTTCAACTCACGACTTACATTCGTG
>WUAT03076934.1:0-13219 GCA_010015005.3 Ulmus americana | reverse complement strand
GATTTTTACCAAGGATTAATGGTTTTAAGAACTTAGAAACCCAGGAAAACCCATTAAACACTGAAAAACCCCAGAGAAAATAGCTCAAAGCAAATCAGTATAGTGCTAAGAGAAAGAGAAGAAAAATGTCAATAACTTGGAAGTGAGGAAATCGGAGTGGAACAACTCTAGATTGTCTGGAACCTCTGAACTCCGCATGAGAAAATCTTCCAAGAAATGAGAAGCTCTCTCTGAAAGTGGAAATAGTGAAGAAGACGAAGTGATTGTGAAGAGAGAAGTGGAAAAACGGGTTTAAAACCCATTAATCCCCCTCCATCGCCACGCGTCGCCCATCGAAGAGGATAGCGTGAAATTCCATTGCCCTTTCCGCTTTCGTCCTCTCTCGGATCGACTCGTGTCCTGAAGCACTGCCACCTAAACAAAGCATTCGTCATCATTTCCCGCTTCTCGAGACAAGTTCCAAGTAAAATTTCTGCACGGAAATGCAACACATTTTTTTATTCCGTTCAGACACATTCAAAAAATGGGGGCTAACTATTGGGGTCAAGATTCTTGCTATAAAGGTAAGTCGTAGTGAAGGCCCACCATAACTTATTCCGTACGAAACATCAGAAAGGTCCGCTCAGACGTTACTCCAAATCCTTTTTATACCATTTCACCTAAGTCTACCTTGATGTTTCCGAACGGATATGGAGTACGGAAGTTAAGACTTTGTCTGAACAGAACATAATGAAGTCAAGATCGTCAAGGTTTTATCAAATGACCCGCGTGATAATCGCTCAACCAGTTGAACGATTTTCACGTTCCGTTTCCGAGTTGAACGGACCACGACTGGGACTTCAATGGGAAGTCCCAGAAGTCCTATAAAAACAAGTAAAACAGCCCCTGGTAAGGCTAATCTACGTCCAATACTCACGTTATTAAACTCAAAACTATTGTTACGCCACCACTATCTGACCCCGTGTACTACTCTGATTCATTGATCCATCACTGTCCGTCTTCTGATCATCCTGTCCATCATAATTTTGGACGGAATCCTTGCTATTTCATAGCTGTTTGGTAAATTCTATTCAATATAAGTTATTATTTCTATTTCTACTTGCTGACATTTTATTGAAATCTGAACTGACTTGGGCGTTGGAGTGACTTTGACCGGAACCACCCCGGTGTCAAGGTTATCCCATTCACCTGTTTTTTTTTTTTTTTTGGTTTACAAATTGCTGGTAACCTAATAAATCTAATTGTAGATTTAAGTTTCTATAGTAATTATTCTCATCCATTACCACGTGAGCAAGATTTTCTAAATTTGTAATCGGGACAATATCATAATATAATAATGGATGGGTAAAATTGTGCTATGGCAAGATACAATTGGAAGTATGTGGGTTACAAAGGTTTAGGGGTAAAAATGGAATTTCATAAGAGACCGAAGGATGATTTTCAAAGAAACTAATGAAGGAGATATGCGCCGGCGTATGTCTTTATTTAGAGGTATTCCGAAGGATTGAGCAGAGTTTTAAAAGGGAATCTAGGTCTGGAGGTGATCCATCAGAGAAAGTTATCCAAAGAAAGGAAGTTTCGAAGGAATAAAGGCGATGCAAATGTCTTAAAATAGTTAAACAATTATTGTAAAATTCATTTTGTATTTTCGGGAGTGAAAAATCTTTGAAAGCTTGAAAGAGAATCTAAGAAGTTAGTCTTATTATTCATCTTGTATTCTCTTGGTGTTCATGAGATTTCTTAAGAGTTTTAATGTTTGATTGTACTTGATCAACAAAAGTTATTCGTTAAAAGAGTTTATTATTTGTTCAAAAATTCTTCTCGATCAAATAAGTAGAATACATATATAATAGGATAAAATAATAATAATAAATATTTGTAAATATTTTATGTGCTAATCATAACATTTAAAATATATTATAACAAAAATTGTGGTAAATTTTATTAAATAAATTCACTTCCATTTAATTTGGCCTGCCCAGATAACTTTAAATGACCTTTTTTTTTGTTTACTAAAATCTTAAACATTTTTTTTTTAAAATTCTAATATTAAGTCTATTTAGATAATAGAGTAATTTCAGTAGAAAAATAATATAATAATTAATAATTGATTTAGAGGTATTTTTGATATAACGTAAATTAAGATTAATCGGGCGTGACATGATTAAATAGGTTGTAGTAGTGGATATTTAATAAAAATTGCTAAAAATTATAATAAAATAATTATTAATTCCTCTTTATTGTAATTAAATAAATATATAAATATGTCAACTTTTTTTTTTATTTTTAAAAATGATAAACATGTCAACATCTATTGAACTAAACACATGCGGGTTACTTCTGAAAAAAACCACTTGCAGGTCAAAATATGATTTTATTTATGTAATACGCTTGCCACGCTTGCAATGACGTAATCTAAGTTCGCTTAGATTTACTAGGGTCATTAACACGGTAACACGTGTAATTCCACTTTTAAACATTCTGATAATGATTTTACAAGAAGTAGAAATATATATATTTTTGAAATAAAAAAATGAGAAAAAGAAGATGAATGTATACAAAAATTGCTAACGGTGCCGATCAAAAAAACTAATTGTTTTTTTTTTTTTTTTACCTATAATAATAATAAATATTCCATTAAAAAACATGTCTACGTTCAAAAGTACGAAAAAAAAAAAATATGCCAAAACACATTCAATTATTTTAAACGGTAAAAACAAGTAAATGATGAAGTTTAAAAAATGAGAAAAATCAAAATAAAGTTGCTAGATAAATAGCTAGCTTTGAAATTCTATTTTATAGAAAATTTTAAAAAATAGTGTACCGACCACGCTGTTGATAATCTTGATACCAAATACTCTGTTTTCTATAAATAGTGTAGAGTTCCGGCTTTCAACTTTCAAATTTCAACTTTCAATTTCAAAGAGATAATTACAGTAAATATTTGGTCGGTTTGAGATGCAATTTAAATAAAATTTTGATAATTTAAGTAGGATAATTTTTTAATAGAATTTAAAAAAAAAATTGATAAAAATAAGTTGGATTTACAAGATTAAAAAATAATTTTATGTAAAAGATGATGAAAATATTGAAGTTTAATAATAAAATAATATGAAAAAAATAATATTTTATGTAAAAGATGATGGAAATATTAATAATATAATGTAAAATGTAGTAAAGTATCTATGTGTAAGATGTAAAAAGTAGTAGAGTTTAAGTGTGTAAGATGATAGAATATAGTAGAATTATGTAAAAGGTAGTGGAGTTCACATTATAGAATATAATAGATAATAGTTAAAATAGAAAGAAAAAAAAAAACAGAAAAAAGAATTTTTGAACATTTTTAAAGAATAAAATAAAATAGATTTTTTTTTAAAATAAGGTCTATAACGAAAACCATTATTTTTGCTTTTAACAATTAAGACGTGTAATTCTTCTCTCTAAATCCAGTTGCAAAATCAATCTTATTTTCATAGAAGAAAAAAAAAAACTTTATATTTCCAAAGAATTAACCAAAAAATAATTTCCGCTTATACCCATTTTATTAAAAAATTAATTTTTACTTATAGACGCGGTTCGATTAGAACCTAACAAAACTGCGCCTTTACCCCAAGCGCAAAGACAAAAACATGCTAAAGTTTCTTATCTGTTCGATGTGGGACACTGACAGAAACATTTGTTGAAATAAACAATTAAAAAATTCTTTGTTCTGTAATTCACGTCCCCAACAAACAGTCAAAAGCCATCTATCGTGGAGAAAATCTATCAATTTGCTCTGTGGGTACATTTTTGCGTGCTTCCACACCAGATCCACAGTGGTCTCCCTAGCCGTAAATGCAATATAATGGCCAAAACAAAGCTAGTTGGCAAATAAGGAATTATGAAAAAAAAGTAAAACCCAAAATTTTCAAAAAAAAAATAGGGAGAAATAAAAACAAGAAAATATAAACACGGGACCCTAGAAGTTCAAATGAAGGACTTGAAAAATTGTTCGGAATTCAAAGTACTACCCCTTTGGAAAAAATTTCTAGTCAAATTAAAAATCCGACGTTCTTGAACCCTATATATCTTTCTCTATAAAAACCCTTTCGATTCTTCAACCTGGGATATCACAAACTTTCATATTATATCTCTACCAACACAAAAGGCTCTTATAGCAAAATATGGAAGTTTTTAACGTAGCCTTGGGGTTCTTCTTTCTCATCCTCTTATGGAGATTACTATTTTGTTTTTGGATTTCACCAACCCTAGCTTATAGAAAACTTAGAGGAAATGGGTTTCGAGGTCCATTACCATGTTTCCCACTTGGAAATTTGAAGGAGATGAAAAAGAACAACAACAAGAGCTATGCTTTGGGGTCTTCAAATCTTACACATGACATACACTCAACAGCGTTTCCATACTTTTCAACTTGGCAGAAGTCTTACGGTAGTTTTTCTAAATCTTTTCGGCCTAGTTTTGATCCTTAAGGATACACGTGAGATTAGATGAGATTATTGTTCTCGTTCAATAATCTCATCTAATCTCATTTCACGATCCAGCATGCATACATATATATCTATATGATCTCACAAAGTTTATATGTACTTAACATTTATGTATATTTGTGGGCGCAGGGAAGACATTCATATACTGGTTGGGCACGGAGCCATTTCTATATGTGGCAGATCCAGAGTTTCTAAAGCAAATGTCTGGACAAGTCCTGGCCAAAGGTTGGGGAAAGCCTAATGTGTTCAAAAACGATAGACAACCCATGTTTGGTCAAGGTTTGGTCATGGTTGAAGGCCAAGACTGGGTCCGTCATCGCCATATTATAACCCCGGCTTTCAACCCTACCAACTTGAAGGTCCAAAATCTCTTTCCTTCTACACAAACGTACATGTTTATATATATATGTATCTCAAACCTCTTATTTATATATATCTCAACTCTTATTTGACAGGCAATGGCAAGCTTAATAGAAGAATCCACCACAAAAATGTTGGAAAATTGGTCTACTTTGATTAATTCCGACAACCAAGAAATCGACGTGGAGAAAGAAATCACAACTACAGCAGGAGAAATCATAGCAAAAACAAGTTTTGGGATAAGTTATCAAAGCGGTCGTTTAGTGTTCGAGAAATTAAGAGCCCTACAAATGACTCTATTCAAATCAAGCCGTTTTGTAGGTGTTCCCTATAGCAAGTTCTTGGACCCCAAGAAAACCCTAGAAGCCAGAAGGCTGGGAAAAGAGATCGACCAACTTTTCTTCTCGATCATAAATGCTAGAAAAGAATCGATCGACAAGTACCCTCAAACGGACTTGCTTGGATTGTTGCTTAAAGAGAGCCAAGCGAGTGGGTTGGGGAAGACCTTAACGAGTAGAGAATTAGTGGACGAGTGCAAGACTTTTTTCTTTGGAGGACATGAGACTATCGCTCTTGCAATTACTTGGACTTTGCTTCTTCTTGCTTTGCATCCAGAGTGGCAAAACCACTTGAGACAAGAAATTAAGGAAGTGATTGGGGAGAAAGAAATTGATGTCAACTTACTTGGTGGACTCAAGAAGGTAACATATAGTCACATATTTAAAAAAGTTTTCTTCTTTAATTACATTTTCTTAAATATTTATAATATTCGGTTAGCATATAACAATAATAAATGAATCAAAAAGAAAATAATTTAGATGAAATATAATTATTTCACAAAAAAAAAAAAAATTATTTTTTCATTAAATTTCAAGGCAAATAGAATTTAAATTAAATTATCATTCTTGTATGATTTGACTAATTTTTTTTTTCTTCATAGTCTATTATATTCAATCCAATAAATATAGTAAGAAAATTAGGCCGTCAAGTATGAAATTTTTAGTTTTCACTTTGATTGATCTTTACTTATTCATTTTTTAAAAAATTTATCTTGTTTTTTCTTGAATAAATACATTTTTGCTTATTTTTCTTCTTCCATTTTTTTTCTAAACCAACCACAAGATATATTGTCTTCTAAATATATATAATTTGTTTTTTTTATCCTTTCAATAAATCACCTTGGATTTGTTGAATATGAGAAGCCCTAGTTATTAGACTCATAAGTCCAAATTAGCCAAATGTTCTCCAAGCAAAACACGATGCTTCGGAGGCTAGGGGTCGGAAGTAGGAAATTGAAAGTTAAAGGTCAAAGGTCAAAGGATGAAGTGACCCTCGAAGCATGTCCACGCCTTAAGCGCGTGAGGGAACACCACACATTATTCCCATGCTATAGTGTCTCTTTTAAGTTAATAAGCTTTAGAAGGATAGTGATGTCAGCATCATAAAATGATATACACAATTTTGGTGCTTCCATAAGGCTTATATTGCCACTTGGCAGAACTCTAGTGGCTTGACTTAAACTTCGAACAAATATTTCATAAGTATCGTTCTCGTTCTCTTTCTTCTTTCACAACTTATAGCTAGCTAGCTTTCACATACCAAGTCTAACAAGAAAAACATTAGAAATTGCCAAATTAAATTAAATTGGTTTCTCATATTGCAGATGGGATGGGTGATGAATGAAGTGCTTCGGTTGTACCCTTCAGCACCAAATGTGCAAAGGCAAGCAAGAGGAGACATTAAAGTAGGGGACCAAACAATCCCTGATGGAACCAATATTTGGATTGATGTGGTGTCCATGCATCATGATCCTAAGCTATGGGGTCAGGATGTGAACTTGTTTAAGCCAGAGAGGTTCAGAGATGATACATTATATGGTGGATGCAAACACAAGATGGGTTTTTTGCCTTTTGGGTTTGGAGGGAGAATGTGTGTTGGCAGGAACTTGACCTTTATGGAGTATAAGATTGTATTAACTCTTCTTCTCTCTAGGTTTTCTTTTTCACTGTCTCCAAATTACTGCCATTCTCCTTCTATTTTGCTCTCCCTTAGGCCTACCCATGGCTTGCCCCTTTTAGTCCAACCCCTTTAAATTAGCTTAATTATGTAAAGATATAGCTCATAAATTTTATGTAGAAATTTGATCCTTTGTGAACACAAGTACTTGTTGGAAATGTTTTGTTTTCTTTAAATGGTTTACTTTTGGTTTCGTTGAAAAAGAAATTTAGACCCTTCAAATCCAAAATTAATAACACCCCGTCAAAGACTCGAGTAAACTTCTTACGTTCTCATTGACTGGAAATATTAACGAAAACGTACTTTTCATTAAAACACAATCTTGTGATTTATGCAGTTCTACTCCACGAGTTCTGGACCCAGCTGTCGGGATTGAAACATTCAACATTTTTGTGATAACAATGTTTGAATTTAGATTTTACTCAGGCCCACCAAGGAAAATAAATCAGAATTTCAGGGGTCAAATGAGAAAAAACAATAGTTGATAAGAAAAGTATATTATAATTGTATATAACCTCTAATTATTTTAATTTAGATGGCATGAGAAAATAACCGAGTAGTTGATAAATTACACCAGTATTTTATTGTGAAGACTTAATCATACTAGAAGAGAACGAACACTTTATTATGAGAACAGAAACCAAACTAGTAAAATGGAATAACACCTGAGCCACTTATTCGAGATATGTGGCCATTCCTTAGAAAAGAGGCAGGCTTTCTGGGAAGCGAACATACAGCCACTGTTTCTCGTACTTCACCAAATGAGACCAACCAATCTCCTCAAGCAGAGAGAGCTTCAAGTCGTAAAGCTTCTTCTTAGGAGGATCCCCATTCTCTTGAATCAAGTCATTCGCCACCTGTGTGATTAAAAGATTTTGTTGTGATAAAAAGAAGAGAGTCATAACCAGAATCTCATCTTAATACTACACATTTCCTGAGGCTACATTACCAAACAAAGGGTAGATGAAGTATTAGCTTGACCACAAACAACCACAGGGTAATCGAGCCTTTGTTCATGAAACAAACTGTGTTAAGATCTAAGCTAATAATTTTTATCAGGGAAAGTAGCAGTCGCAGGACAATGACGTGAAGTTGTTCTTCCACCAGAATCATGATCAACTCATGCATACATGAGTAGCTAAGATGAGCGGGCGTAGGAGCCGTGGAGGGCAAGAAAATCTAAAGCCTAAAGGACAATGCTTTTAACATTTGCAGTAAACCTGACTCAAAAAGGCAGAAGGTGGAGAAATAAGGGTAGAACATAGCCCTAGGGTGGCACAAATTTCATAATCACGCTTCTACTCATAAGTTACAGTTAGTCAGAGACTAAATATTTCCATTTATCACATGCTACAGGATCATAGGTAGGACTAGGTGTGCTTTGTGCTGTGGTGTGTTGGACTACCAAACAATGAAGTGGAAAAGTACCTTCAGCGCTGTTCCAAGCCTTCCGCAACGTCTCTCCCGTATGAGTAAGAGAGTTCCATGCTTAGAGGACTTCGCATCAACCCATTTCTTCAGCTCTTTAAAGGTCTCCTCAAACAGGTCAGTTTGGACGCCAGATTCCGGTCCAGAAAGATCAACAGCCTCATCCACATCCTTTGCTCCTTCAGATGCAGCCAAATCTCTACTCTTCTCAGCCTGTGAAAACGGTAATGGTGAGGATGCTACCCAGGAGAACCACCACACAACTTGATTGAGAATTATGGTATTCTAAACATTTAGTCCAAAAATGTTAAACCAAGCTTTGATTACAAAACAAATGGGGCTAAGCAAGAAAATTAGTATACAAGAAAGTAGATGTCAGTGCCAGTGTGCCACTAATGAAAAAATCTTCACAAGCAATTTCTCGCTCACTAACATCATGCCAATTATGCAGAAATGGACCTAGAGTACAGCAAGCTAAGAAGCAAGGCAAACGTATAGCCAAAAGTCAACTGATTTATTTTCAACTGACAATCAATGATCCATCTTCCACATCCTTTGGAGCCAAAGGCATAACCACATCCTTTGGAGCCAAAGGCATAAATTGTGTCATGACCTCAGAAAACAGAATATCCTCTTCCAAGAAGATAATCTGGTTTAAATTGGAAGTACAAAAGTTTAGCCCTTAAAGATAAAACAGTCTTGTTTAAATAGGAAGTACAAAGTTAGCCCTCAAAGATAAAACAGTAAAAATAATAAAAACAGAGAACTGCTCAAACCTCTAAAGATTCAATCTCTGCCAATGCCAGTCCTTTCTGGTAGAGTGCTTCTACTAACTGATCACGAGCATACTCCATCTTCTTTTTGAGATTCTACAAAAAAAGAAACCACCAAGTACAAAATGTAGAGACTAAGCTCAAAAGAAAAATACGGGTAGTGTGGACTCAATAAAATAATCTCAGTTCGTCTGTTCACAAGCAGTAACTTTGGGAGAAGAAAAAGAAGAAGACAAATACACACCTCAGCCTCCTCTTCTTCTGGATCACTTTTCATCGCAAAGAATTTTGCTAACTCTTCTCTGTCAATACTACCAACAACCTCATTTGCTGCATCAATAACCTGGCATAGTCAATGGTCAGATAACTTTGTCTTAATCTTTTTAACAAGAAAGATCGGATTTAGATAATCACTTGTGTAAACAACTTTTTTTCCGAATGGTACAGGTGGAACTTAATTTCATCTAAACCAGATCTAGAAAACTTCTGCAATAGTTCCTAAGCATGTTGAGAATTCAAGTGCTAGCCAAAATTAATACATATATAAATTTCACGAGAGGTCAATGTGAGTACTATGCCTGATCATTTGTAGGAGGTAGATGAGGTTAAACATGTAATCCAGTTTTTCTGATACACACGCTCAGCAAAAAACTTACCTTTTTATTATGGCCGATTTTGTCCTCAACCTTGTTTTGAGAAAGCAAGCCTTCCAATATCTTTGCAAGCAGTGGTGTATAGTTTGGGTATTCGGACTGCCAAATAATAGAAGGTGCACAGAGAGTTCAATATCTTACATGTTACAATAACTTTAAGCTCTCAAATACAACAATCTCAAAAACTTAACAACAAATCTTCACTCATAGTCTAGGTGGCTTCTGTCCTAAATTTCATCACAAGTCAAATAAAATAATTCAACTAGGACAAATACAGGTTACCAAAGTTGATCAAATACTTGAAGTTGTTTTACAAGAAATACTTAAGATGGTTAAACAATAATTTCACGTCTGTACACATTACATCCAAGGCACAAATAATTATATATCTTTGCATCAAAATTATTACATATTTAGTAGAAAACGCCTAGTGAACTTTAGTGGAAGCTTACCAAAGAGGGGAAGAACAGAGAGAGTTGACTAATGGTTCATCTTTAGATCATTACAACAGACAATGACTGTTCAAAGGAGACTTCTAAGTTTTTTCTGTATCTTTCCAAAATAACGTAGGAACTGACCTTAAGTGAGGAAGATAACTTCTCCCATTCTGAGCACTCTTCTTCACTGTCTCGCTTTAGGCTTGCAAAAACTTTTATCTTTGCATCTCGAACCTGATTAACAAGAGTTCCAACATTAACAATATAAGGCCCCAGATGCTAAGATTGGGAAACAACAGAAATAAAGAATATAGAGGGAAACAGACAAGCTTAATATGGTATTAAAAATTAAAGGGGGAAGTCATATATAAAAATCTGTAACAAAAAACCAAAGAGCCACAACTATCACGAGTATCAAACAGTATAAGATGATTAACTTTGCATATGAAAGAAAACAACTTTCTGCAGAACCACAGTATCAAACAATTGCAGAGGTAAGGAATTTAAATAAAACAATACACATTTCAGGAATGTGTAAGTGAATTTTAATACACATCCTTACAAGTGTTGGAAATGGTTTTCCATTAGTCAGAAAAATCCAAGAAAGTAGGAGCTAGAGCCGAAACCATATGCAACAAAATCAGAGTCATAAATTCTAAAGTTACATGCCCCACTCACCTCTTCTTCTATACGTTCAGAAATAGACTTGGTTGAAGTAGGGGACGAACCTTTTCCTTTGTCCTCATCAAGCTGCCAATAAAATGAAGATGATTTATCAGTTTTAATTAAATTACAAAAGAAAATACAATTGCAAAAATCAAAGCCTATTAATCTTGAGTGATGTTGTCTTAGACGATGATGACAAAATATCTTGGGACAAATATATAAAGCCTTGTGTATAATAACCTTATTTGCCGGTACTATGTATGAAATTTGGTGAGATGCAGGGTTCTTTTGTGGATTCTTTCCCTCTCCATCCCCAAAATATGAAAGCTTCCCATATGAAATTGCACCATACAATACAGATCCTTGTGGAGCATTCTGTAGAAATTTAAAAGCATCATCAACAGCACTATTGCACTATTCTTAAAAAAGCAAAATGTAAATAATGTGATACCTTTGGAAGCTTATCTTTAGATGGTGGGCCAACATAAAATGCTTCCTTTTTCCTGTCATGCAATGTAATGATTTCTCAAATATTGCAATATAAAATAAAAATAAATGAAGAAAGATATCCACACAAATAGATCATTCAGAGACTTACCCAGGAACTAAAAGTGATGACTTAAAGCTACCATTTCCCATCAAAGGGCCATCAGGTTGAGAGAAAAAGCTCAGTTGAATCACCTCCTAGATCAGATAGAAGAACTAAAAAATTCAGTAGAATTCAGTTGAAATATATTGGTCTTTTTTATAATAAAAAAAAAATTATTTCCCCACTTTTCAATAGGATAAAGTTAATGTGTCCTCAGCAGAGGTTACAATATACACCAATGTAGTAGCCGCTACTACATTGATATAATAATACGACATCTGCAAATTAAACCTCAACTTTCTATCACTCGGTAGTAAATTTCTATATAACCAAATGAAACAATGATTCTGTCTTCGTACAAGCATTGAAGCACACAAGTAAAGCCAAAAGCTTCATTATGCATAATTTACAAAAACACAAAATTGTAAATAGCTTCTGTAACCATTACAGCGTACATCTATTTCACATCGATTAAGAATAAATTATGGATCCAAAACAGAAATGCCCTACCTTATCTTCCAACTTTCTCTCAATGAACAACACCAACTGCTTCATTTTTTCCAAATACTGCACATTGTCATGCCTGAACGAGACAATTACAATGAAAAGGGAAGCACTTAATGATTAAATTCAGACAAAAAAGGAAAAAGAAAGAAAAGATAACTCTTGATAAGTTGCAGTATTTAACGAATTCTTTAAAAATATTTGTCCCAAAAAAAATAATTAAAGTAGCAAAACAGTCTCGCAGAGGCAGCAGTAAAAAGTTCAGTACATGCAGGGTGTTCGTTCTTGATGTCTAGAGAAGAAAACTATACCTTAAGTATAGTTGTAAGGTGTATTCTCCCTTGGGAAGTTTTGAAGATTCTGGATAGACATCACCCATTGCATATACACGCTACAGTTGAAAAGCACATAGAAAAGAGTGGAAAAAAAAACAAGTGTCACTAATTGTCCAAGCAGCAATGCAAAGAAGGAAACTGGAGTCATGGACGAATAAATAATTGTTTAAAGCTAATGATCAGTCTGTCTTGCAGGAAAAATTATAGGGGATGGATAAAATCCATCATGAATTAACATTCAAAATCTTTTTCTCTCGAAAAAAAAAGCATTCAAAAGATTCAAATAACAGACAAATTGATGCATACAGAATACCTTGTTTGAGTCGGAAATCATGTAAAATTGAGACTCAAACTTGTTGTCATATATGCGGTTGTTAAGTAATGGGATGGAAGGATTTACTTCAGCTCCCTCTTCCAATTTGAACTTGTAACTGCAGAAAGTAGAAAGAGGGTGGATTAGGACAAGACTTGAAGTTCAGCAAAAAGAAAATAAATAAACATTAGACAGTGACCCACGTTAGTTTCAGTGCTAAAATTTGTTTGCCTGAGGGTAGTTTATCACGATCTGTAGGAAGTGTAGACAGTTTAGCTTCAATTGGTCGGTAGGGAATTCTTATCTGCAGAATAAACCAAAACTACTGAGCCAAGCAGGGAGGAAAGATAATATATTGAAACAGAAATTAATGCATTATGAAATTAGAAAAGCACACATATGAACTCCAATTATAGGGACCAAGTTCACCTTGTTTAGAATAGCAGCAGGTACAAGTTTCTCGGATGCCAATAGAGCTTCAGCATGAATTCTTATGGCTGCTTCACTTCCATCAAGTACTACTTCATCTTGATTGATGTTAATCCCATGAAACGTAATCTGAACAGTTTAAACAAACATGTAAAGCAAGACCCTCACTTCTATTAGGAAAATGGGAAGGGGGAGGGGGAGAATCAACAAAAAGGAATAGAACAAAAAA
>WUAT03076824.1:0-13221 GCA_010015005.3 Ulmus americana | reverse complement strand
TTGGAGTCGTATTTTACAAAAACTTCCTAATTGAGTCATATATATATATATATAATTTTGATGTATAAAGAGCTTATTAATTTATATATCAAGTGAGACCTATGTATTTTTTTTTATATTTAAATTTATTATCTTATATATTTAGTAAATTATTAATTTACCACATTGAGCCTAAGTCGGACCGGCTAAAAATATTATTTAATCGATGTTATTAAATTATCGAGATTATATTATATATATATATAATTTTTTTTATCAGAGTTTTAAAAATATTTTATGAATTATAATAATTATGAAATAAGACTTTATAATTCTCCACTTGATAATTTGTTAATTAAACTAGGGATGACAATATCTGCTGGTGTGATCAAAACGATGAGTGTGTTCCAACGTGGCAACATCAGACGGCTACAAGTGGGTCCAGTGCCACGAGAATCCGACCTAGAAAGCATCAACTAGTGGGCCCAATGGACCTTCGTATTCAAGGAAGGCGGTTCCCCAGTTGGATTGATCAGAGGGAGGAAATTGTTTTATATTTGTAGGTGGGGCCCAATAGAGAATGTATGGTTGATTTGACGGTATTGATCGCAGTTGATGTTGAGGGTCCCACTTCAGGCACCGGCCTATAGCCGTTGTTGGTTTTTAAATTGTTTTTTTGTTGGCTTTTTCTTTGTCAATTTTAATTTGATATCGACCAGATTTCTTTTTGGTTTGGGAAAAGTGAAAAACTCTCAATGAATGTCCTTAAATTTTGGTGAATTGGACATTTTGACCACAATAGTAAAAAAGTAAAAAGATGATTAATTAATGTTTGAATACAAATCTACTAAAATTACCGTAATTATCAATTGTCTCTCAATTGGGGAAGCTGTTTATTATTTCACCTTACCCTTATTTTGTATTAATCTTGTAATTTAAGTTTCATAGTTTTTCTTTATTATTTGGTTAATTTCAAAGCAAACGACAGAAAGTAAAGAAATTGGAGATTCCCTGCATGCCCCATGCATTGCTGTTTCGTTTTTAACATAAGGGGAAAAAAAAAAAAGGCTAGATAGGTCTATTGATCATGTAATGGATTTGTTCTTTTCTTATTTTGGGATTCCGTTGGCAATTCAAATATAAATTTTATTCTTAATTTTAACTCAAATTATGATTTAACTCTCAATATACTTCTAGAATTCATCCTAATTTTCTATGAGTATTTTTTTCTTCTTTCTAATTTTTTATTTTATTATTATTATTTTTTGAAATTTAAGACCAAAATAAAACAAAACAAGTTAGTTTCAGAAATAAGATAAGCACAGAAAAAAAAATCAAGGAAAATAATAAATTTTATTTGTAAAGGATTGATAAATATTTTGGTACTTCAAAAATATATAAAAATAGTTGACATACAAAGAAAAAAAATTAAAAATAAAATAAATATTAATCATATTCAAATACTCAAACAAACACCATCTTGTTTGAATTCTCTATTTTTACTGTTTGAATCGTGATTCAAATTATGATACAAACAGTTCAAATCACTAAAATAAAAATTCTTTTCAAATCACTAAAATTCTATTTTATCCCAATATCCACATAGATTTTGGTAGGACACTAATAAAATTACACATACAATTAAAAATTGCATTTAATTATTTTGACAAAAGCGTCAATCTAGCTCAGTTAGTAAATAATGGTTTAAAAAAAAAAAACAATTCAGGGCATTGTGAGCATATAATATAAAAAAGCGATTACTGCTTGAGATTAAAAACATAAAGTGAATTAAAAGTAAAAACAAACAGAAATCTAGGAACATGAGTGCATGATGGATGGTACATGCCTCCCTCTACTGCACAAGAAACCAACTCAAAAGAAACACATGATGCTGATATAAGAAATGGTCTCCACCACATTGCATTTCCCATTTTATTATTGTTCATCTATTAAAATTAAAAAGACGCTTATCGATAATTGCCTTAAAATTAAAAAAAAATACAAAGAGAAAAAGATTTACAACTCGACAAGCTAAATGTCCTTTAATCCGTGTCAGTGACATGAGGTGTCCAATTGCCAAAAGATTCTTCAATTGCATGCTCACCCTTCTCATTCCACTCTCTCTTCAATTACTAGTATTAATACTTTTTACGACTATTTTTTATTTATATATATATTTTTTTAACTTTTTGGTTCTTGACTCCTCTATATATAGCTCTCATATCGATCATCTCCTCACCAAATCAGCAAGAAAACACTCCTGCCCCTCCACTCTTTGTTCATCTATATCACTCCATTTTCTGTTCAGTTTTCACTACCCTTTTTCTTCACAAATGGCCACTGTCGAGGTAATAACTCAAACTTCGATCTTCTTGCTCATAGTTCATCCCACCATACCTTTAGAAGAATCAAGTTTTTTATTTGATCTTTCGCTATATAAATTTTTCTTCTCCTTTTGCTTATAGATTTCGATCTGTAACTAGATATTCATAGATTTCGATCATGATCAACAAAGTAAAGTGTTTGCACAATATTTATGATCAACATATCTTTCTTGAGAGTTTGTTAATCTGTAACGACTTTTTTGTTTGATCAATCAACTTATGAATCATCCATCACTTTAATCTCCTTCTTCTTCTAATCGTTTGATAGATCTCATGTGTTTATTGTTTAACCAAACTTGGTTTTTCAGGTTTCGCACGCAGCAACAACATTGCCAGAGAATGAGGCAACCGAGATTCCCAAGGTTGAGGAGACAAAACCAGAGGAGCCAGTAACTGAAACCCCAGCCGCGGATCCTGAACCCGCAACCACAGAAGATAAAAAGGAGGAAACACCAGCAGAGGCTGAGCAACCCGCCGCTACCACCCCTGAAGCTGAAACTCCAGCTGAAGTAGAGACCAAGGAAATCGAAATAGAATCTGTGGAAGAACCCAAGCCAGAGGCTGAGAAGGCAGCACCAGAAGCAGAGAAAATAGAGGAAGAAACTCAAGAGGTGAAGAAGGCAGATGAGCCAGCAGCTGTTAAGGAAGAAACCAAGGAAGCTACTGAGGCACCTGCTGAAGAAGAGAAACCAGTTGCAGAAGAGAAACCAGCTGTTGAAAAAGTAGCAGATGAGACCACCACAGAAGTTCCAGTTGAGAAAGTTGAGGCTTAACTGATTTCATGATATCAAGTGAAGCCTAAGGTGTTTTGTAGGTTACATGTTAAATCTGTCATCTTTCTTTTTGGGGTTATCTTATTATTACATTTATAAGTTTATGCTTGTAGCTACAAGCTTATGTTAAGCTGTTGGGTCCAAGAGGTGGAGGAAAACCCATTTATGAGATTAGTTTTGGTGTGTGAATCATTGGTGGGAGGGTTTGGATCCTGGGTTCATTTGATATATGGTGTGATATGAAGATGTGATCTTTGTTTGGTTTCAATAATATTGCTCTTTATTGCTATTTAGCTACATGATAATCTTATTCCACCTGTTTTACTTAGATACGACATGTATTTTTTGTAAAATCTTATTACTTCTAATTTTCAGGTTATGTATTAATCCCAACTCTACTTTGTTGTTGAAGGCGAATCAAGAATTTGAAAGTGGAGTTTTGTGATCTGAGAAGGATGTAGCTGTTTATTGCTTGAACCTGATAAGTATACATACAAATTTGATCAAACACATTATGCTCAAAACGGAAAAAATGAAACTTAAAAATAATAATATTTTACCTCTAGGAAGGACTTCTGTAATGATTGGTATAAACGGAGAAAAAAAAAAAAAATTCAGACATGATTTACCTAGCTAAAATGGTGAGAACAGTTAGATGCACTTGCATAATCCGTGTACTTTACAAGCAATCAAAACCAACCAGAACAGGTTTTACAAGAAAATTTTTAGTTACCACCATAGCACAGCAGAGTTTTTAATTTTTTTCCTGCATTATTTATATATATATATATAGACTATCTGTATAAACGACGATCGACAAAAGAAAAATGACAATGTGTCCTTCAACAAAGAAGAACTTTGGGGACTTGAAGCATCTTCTTACATAGTTTACTGATAAGATAAATGATAATTATCCTATAAGCTGTACAAGCTTCAGTTCAAAATATGTTTTTATGTGCAAACAAACATCTTCCTTTTTTTTTTTTTTTTTAACCTCAAATGCAGATGCACTTAATATTACCATGAACCGAAGCTACTCCCAACATGTTCTTGAGTAATGATGTTGAGACGATCCCGCAACATAGCCTTTGACGAATAAGGAGGGAAACACAACCTATAGAAACATGTATGTGATGAAGGCAGGTGATCATGAGGCTCAGGGGACCTGTAAATGTAAAGCCGCGACGACAGACCGCGGAAACCCTCCACCGGAAGATACTTCACGGAGGTCCAAAAGAAGAGAAGAACTTGCCTTTTCTCAGCTGACATCTCCTCAACAATCTGCACAATTTTTATCAACGGTTTAATCACAATAAGTTGCTAAAAGCCTAGTGCTGGTTATTGCTACTTTTGTTATCCTTTAAAATAAAATTTCAACTTGTTTATCTAAATACACATGTATACATATATAGGTTCAACCTCTGCTTATTCCACTGGTTGATCGGTTTTCTTATCAACTTAGTAAGTCACATTGGATTGTAGCTGCTAAGAACAGATGTTCATTCTATCAGCCACAAAAGTTCTCACAAATCACAACTACTGTTTTATCTATCTATGACCCACCTCATCCAATTCAATTTTTGACAGGAACAGACGTGATCACTAACCTGCAATTATGTGCTAAAGCAGCTTTGAAGAACCTAAAGCAAAATTTTCATTCATAATCTCCATCATGCTTAATGGACCAACATACTAGGATTAACACTAAATGATTCATGCTTTCAATAGATGAACATTGCAACAGCCATACTTAAATAAGATTCACAGGCCATATCTGAAAGGGAGAAAAACCAGACAACTGGCAGAAAAATAAATAAATTGGGGAAAAAAAAGAGAGAAGGAACGAGATAAATCAATTTTTTTGATGATGAATAATTATCATTTGATCCGAAGTGTAAATAAGACCCCAAAAAGATATCAGTCAAATGTAGGGGATGTCAATATTCAAGAAACAAAAGAGAGCCTAAAATCAGTTTTGGCGTGGGGAAAGGATTAGAAATGAAGGTTTATGGTTTGCAAGGTAGTTCTAGGCTCGTATTCTTTTTTGTTTAGCATTATAACTTTCTAGTTATGTTGCATGAATGTACTTAGAAGGGTGATCTCAGACAGCTAAACACTCTAAAGAAAGCAGAACTTAATCCAAGCATAACCAACAAAAATGATACCAAACCATTACCAAACCAAACTATCTGTATTCAGAATAATCAAAGCATAATAATATTTGACATTTCATATCAAAATTTGAAGATAACCAACCATGCCTTAAAATTTTCTTCTAAAAAACAAAAATCATACCAAACATATACAAACAAGGCAACCTCCCAACGTATACAGCCACAATCCAAAGAAAGCAGAACTTAATCCAAGCATAACCAACAAAAATTATACAGAAACATTACCAAACCAAACTATCTGTATTCAGAATAATCAAAGCATAATAATATTTGACATTTCATATCAAAATTTTGAAGAGTAACCACGCCTTAAAATTTACTTCTAAAAAACAAAAATCATACCAAACATGTACAAACAAGGCAACCTCCCAACTTTTCTCAGTAGGTACTCTTATGTCTGAAAAAAAAAATCTAAAAGAAAAAATGTAAAGCAAGCAAACAAAGTCAAATGACATACCGAAGAGTGCATTTAGACTATAACTCTAACGAAAAATATTGTTTGTTCTAATGTTTCAATACCTTTTTGAAGATGTTAGGTTGTTTTAATTTAGCTACACCATTCTGCTCTATGTAATTGCACTACAATAACAAAGGTGTTAAGCACTATAGCCAAAGGTCTTATATGTATTTGTTAGTTTTTCTACAGATTGCTACATGCAAAGAATTATCAAAATGAATAGGGGCCAAAAAAAAATTAGTGAACATTAGAAGTTTGAAATGGCATGCATCTATGGAATCTTAGAAGTAGTCATATCTGACATGAAAAACATGAAACACTAGTGCCTTTGCAGTCTGCACATGCACACAAGGTCACATAAAATTGGACAACTGACCTCCATAAACATCATAAAGCCACAAAGAGCCATAAAAAGGAATATAGAAGGGAAAAGAAATAATTCATAGCAGCTTGAGAGTCATTCTCCTTTTAGCCATTGTACTCAGTATGCGCCTTACAGTCTTCAACACTGATAGCGCCTCCCAGTCTTCAACACTGATAGCGCCTTCCAGTCTTCCCTGTAGCATCCAGTCAAGATCTTCAAGCTCTAAACTTTGGAAAAAGAACTGCCCAAGCCTTGGCTTACAGAGCATAACGGCAAAGCCTCGCATGAAATGTGATACTTGATCAGCGACAGAACTGACAAATTGATGCTGAATGAGAAGGTTTACATACTCCTCCCTGTTTCTGCTGTTTACAACTTTGCTTTTTCCACCATCGCAGAGCTCCAAAACTTTCCTAGATCCTAACTCCTCAACTTCTCTAACAAAAGTTAATCCTAAAGCGTCTGAATCAATAAACTCGGCATCCATCTCTAGTATTTGTTTGCAACTATTATACAAGAATGGATCAGCATCACGAATGTCTTCCAAAGAAATTACTGTATTTCCAGCCAATTGCGTGAAAAATACGCGGTCAAAGACTATGCCCACACGAACTTTATGCATCAAAGCCAATGCAATCACCCGACCAGCAAAGTCAAAATACTTGAGGTGCATAGGGTCAACCTTGGAAGCTGCAAAAAGACATGAACAACTTGATGCAAATGATACCATCTATCCAAAGAAATAGTGTCAAAATTCAAATAGCACAAATGTAGACCCAGGGAACTTAAAAGTTAAAAGATCTAGTAATATGTAACATTTTATTAACCCAATAAATAGAATGCTTTAAAAGGATGATACAAGAACAATTCCATATGATGATACTAAAACAATACAGCAGTATGCTAATATAAGAATGCCAATAAAAGCTAAAACAAATGTCCTGCTCCTGGCAGTTGAGTTGACATTCGACAATTTGATAGCAATAAGTCTTCTTTGTTATTTTCAAAGCATGCATAAATCAAATAAAAATAACCCATACCGATTAGTCATCTTTTACTCCTCATCACTTTTAAGCATACACATTCCTAAAAAAGGCACTAGCTCTAACGGCAAGGAGAAAACTTTGTCAATACTTGCACCTTTACATAGGGTCTATTTGAGATGCGATTTAATGCTCATATTATGAGCACGATAATTTTTTAAATATGATTCTAAAATTTTGATAAAAGTAAGTGGGGTATATATATATATATAAAATAATTTTATATAAAAGGTGGTGGGGATATTGAGGTTTGATAATAAAATAATATTGAAAAATAATATTATGTGTAAAAGGTGTTGGAGATATTAATAATATAATGTAAAAGGTGGTGGGGATTAGTGTGTGAAATGATTGAATGTGTTGGATAATGTAAAAGGCGGTGGGGATTAGTGTGTGAAATGATTGAATGTGTTGAATGATATAAAAGGTGGTGGGGATTAGTGTGTGAAATGATTGAATATGTTGGTTGATATAAAAAGTGGTGGGGATATTGAAAAGAATAGGATAGGATAATTGTTAGAATAGGGAGAAAAAAGAGTATTTTGTAAATTTTTAGACAATAGGGTAGGATAGGATAGGATAATTGTGAAAAGGGTATCAAACGGGGCCATAGTCTTTTAGATCGTCTAAGTTGTCATTACCTTAAAGGACTTACACAAATCAAAATACTTAAAGTCACTGAAAGCATTCTGAAAATAAGTCAACTCACCTATGTAACCCATTGCAAACAGATTGTCACAGATCTTTGACTAAATTTTTTTCTTTTAAGTTCTGATGTTTCTATTACAGGCTATCTAGAAAGATACAATGAAGTATATATTCAAACATAGATGTCCAATGAAACACACTAAAATAGCTAACAAGTCTCCAAACCTCCCTTCCACACACCCCCACAAACATTTGATGTTAAGACAGATAATACAAACCAAGCTCTTCAATGAAATCAATAAATTATTGTACTTTGGACTCGATTATAATGAAATGTCAGAAATTCTAAATTATTCCTAGTCTTCATCAACCAAATCTACATGGTGTGGAAATTTAGGATTTAGCTAGCCGTTTGTCAGAGAAAACTACATTAAGTCAAGTAGAAAACAAGGTTAATATTTTCTGTAGCAATTGCACTAAAAGCCAGAAGAAACTCACCAGGATTAGGATAGAACCTTCGGCGGTCATTAGGGCCTGCTACAAAAAGAGCATTCTGTGGATCAAATATAGCTTTGCATACCAAAAAGAACCACTCACGCAATACACCTGGACCTGTAGCTTCCTCATTTTTGAATTTCATAAAAAGACCTGCTTGAAGTGATGTCGGTTCAGCCTGTGCTATGTACTCGAAAGATTCAGCTAACAACTGGGACCTGTCAATCAACATCTCGTGCAGCTCCTCATAGTCTTCCTTTACCTCAGGGAACATCATCATGGCCAAATGCTTCCTGGATTCAAAATCAAGAACATGCTTGTACTCGGGAATCCACTGATGATCATCACTACGCTTTGCAAATTTTATAATTAGCACACAAAGTGAAGACTTCCTGAGCATCATAATCTTCCAAAACTGTTCTTCAGCATCCTGATAGAGTTTAGAAATGCTATTCAATTCCCTCAAAATGGTTAGATACTGCGACCATCGGGGATGAGCTACTATATCACTATCCCACTTCCCTTTTCCCTCCAAACTTTCTTCCATTTTGAGAAGGCACTTGTCCATCATCCTCAGCATATCAATGAATATGTAACGAAGAAACTCAATCCTTTCCCCATACAATGGATGCTTACAATCCCTACCACTCGAAGGCGTCGCAATTGGGACCCTCAAACCCACTTGGTAAGTTAGTGCAGTACGCAAAGGGAGCGAAAATGCTGTAAAATCATGAACATCAGTCAGCAAAGGTCCCACGCTTGTTGGCGACTCCATACTCAAACGCAAATCCCTGGATAACCTCTCCACCAACTCAGTAACAAATGGAAAAATCTCATGCAACCCAATCAATTCATTAACATGCTCCGAGTATACTGGCCCATGATTTGAAATGCCAAGATTTTCCAACAAGTATGCTAAAGCACTCCGGCAAGATACATATAAAGGATCATCATACCCAACGCTCCTAAGCATTTTACAAAATTCTAACAATGTAGATGCACACTGATTATGCAAACTTTTTGACAGAGAAGTACGCATCAAATGTATAAAATGTTTAACCAAGCTTTCACCAATATCTTTATTACCCTTACGCGTCGAAAAATAGAGCATTACCAACGCCGCGGGAGCCGAAGAACACATGAATATCTTGAGATGGCTCAAGGCTGATTCGTTCTCATCTTTGGGAGTCATGGAAAAGTACTCAGTCATGCAGTTCTTCATAGTTGTCTCAGCCGAAGGCACATATTCCCCCCTGTAGAGACGCCAAACAATAGAAATCATATCATCAATCACCTGCCAAGCATGAGGGTGCTCGGTGCTACACATGCGACCCACAAGCTGCAATCCGGCGTCGTTTTGAATCGAACATTCGGCGAGAGACTGCTCCCACTGAAGCTGCTTTCCCCTGTAGATTAGCCTCTGCTCGAACAAGGGAATTCCCGTCAAGGATTGTATGCGTTCGTGAAGCGATTTCACAGTATCTTGAGCATCGGCGTGGATGACCAAATTGTTGCCCTCGTCAATCATCCTGATGAAGAACTGCAAAGTGGAGGAAGACCTAGTCCACCGGGACCGCGATGAGCTACAGCCATAAGAAGTCGATTGAGCATTAGAAACCCTAGGATCGAGTTGCTCGGAAGGGCCAGCGGAGGGGCAAGCCGGGCCTTGGCCGGAGGAATTGACAGCGTTGGGCTCGTCTTTCCTCATTCTGACAGAGACTAAGTCCGCGAAGACGGTTTCGTTCTCATCCTCGTCCTCTTCGTAGTCGTCGAAGGCCGGCCCGCCATAGTCATCCAACTTGCGCTTCGATGAGAGACGGTGGTGGTGCTCTACTGCGGCGGCGGCGGCGGCGGCGGCGGAGGCGGCGATGGTGTTGATGGTGCCGCTACTCCGCTGGTGGACGCAATCGACGGTGGCTGGACTCTCAAAGAGTGACATTTAAGTGGGCCCCAGCCGCCGGTATCGAAAAATCAAGATTACGGTGGGTGTGGGCTCATGGAAATCGGAGCCGTCCTCGACCGAGAAATTCTGATCAAATTCCGAGAAAATTCAACAGTAATCAGAAGGAGAGGTTGTTTGGGGGAGAGGAAAGGGAAAGGGAAAGGGAAAATTTTCACAATACAAGGAAGATGATCGGAATTATCGTCTGGGCTTTACAGCCGTTTCGTCCAAAAACTTCCTTCTTAAGCTATTGCGTTTTGTAGAAAGCAATAAAAAAATGTGTATATATTGCAAAATCAAAGACATTCCAATTACTATTTTGTCCTTGTGGTGCCACTGTTAGGTGGAGAGTGACGCGCGTAATTTCTCGGAATGTGAGGGTGTTGATTTATTGTTGATATTTTGTGTGGGTTCCGTCCGATTAATCGGTGAGAGTGCATATAGGGAATGAAATCTCAATTTTACTAGGGATGTCAATTTGACCTAAACGGGGATGCACCGTGATGAATTGTGTCTAAAGAATTAATGAGTTTTTCTTTGACATAAACTAGGTTTTTACTTTGAATGGGAACGAGACATTCTAATATTTTCATGTAATTAGTGACGGTGTATATTCCGTAAGAGTATTTAGTGCATAAAATTATACTTTTAATCGAATTGTCAATTTGAGTAGTAGAGATGGTGATAATATTAGGCTTAATATAATCTGCATTCCCTGAATTATGAGCGAATTTACATATTACCTCCCGTATTCGAAAAAAGACTATAAATTTTTCTGAACTTTCATTTTATCTACTTAAGAGGTAAAATTGTTAAAAATTATTGTTTCTGTTCATCTTTTTTTTTAACCTAAAGTTAATTGAAAAGCATTTTTTGAGTGAGTTTTAACAACGAGATTGAATAATATGTGGAAAAAGACACAGGAAAACAGTGATTTTTTAACAATTTTGTCCCTTAAGTAGATAAAATGAAAGTTCAGAGGGATTTATAGTCTTTTTTCGAATATGAAGGACAATATGCAAACTCACTCATAATTCAGGGGATATGGATTACAATAAGCCTAATATGTATTTGAAGAATTAATGAGGTGTTTTTCTTTTTGATACAATCTATAGATGGTTTGATAAAAATACTTCTAAAATAATTGATTTTGAGGTTTGTATGCCATTATCAAAAGAAAACCCTCATTTATCTCTATATCCCACAAACTCAAATGAGTTGAACAAGAAGAATGAAGACCCTCAACCAATGAACCCCCACCTAGTCGCTTTTTCCGGCAAATACCACCTATGTTTTTCTCTTGTTTTAGCTTTTGGAAATAGATCAATGTGATGGAAGGTGAGTGGCGCTCTTTTCTCTTTTGGGTCATAACAAGATTGCTTTTGTTCTTGTTTTGTATTTGGTGTTCTAGCTAGTTTGATGTTTTCTGCAAGTTTTTTTTTAATTGGATTTTGTTGTTGTTGTTGATTCTGACATTAATTTGATCCTATTGAGATGAGTTTGGGTATTATTGATGGGTTGAGCTAATTTGTTATTAGATTGCTGAGATAATGATGGAAAAGTTAAATTTTTATGCTTTTTCAAATGGTTTTCAATCTGTCCAGAGCTATCAAGTTAATGTTTTAGGGTCAATTGGGTTTTGACCGCTTTGGGCCCTTTGGTTTCCTTTGTATTTGTGACTAGAATTGAACAAACATATTTCTTCAATCTTCAATTTACTTCTTCAATCAAATGATATAAGTATTTAGTTCTAGAAAGTTTACAATTGGAAGCTAGAGCTCTCCTAAAATAGAATGAAAATGAATGCTTAATTCTATTATTCACTCCTATTTATAGGCATAACTCATAGCTAACTTCCTTAAAATTCGATCTCCTAAGCCACATCATCAGTATCTTAAACAACCTTTCATCTCTTTGCTTCGAACAAGAAGGCCCTCCGAAGCACTCTATTTGCATCTACCTTCATTCGCCATCCGAGGCACTTTCAGGGGCTTCCAAATGGCATTGCTTTCTCCCTCATCTGAATCACTTTTAATGCTAAGATTTGAGCCACATTGTTGCTCTTGATGATTTCCAAGTGTCCTTCAGAAAATACCCCCAAACAATCCCCCTTTTATTTACATTATTTTATTCAAAAATAATGAAAATAAATCGCAATGATTACTCTTTTGAACTCGCAACCGTTGGCTTTCCCATAGTCTGTGTCTTTTCTCTAAAAAGGTGGACCACGTTTCAAATAAAAAAAAATGCTTGAAAATTTTCCTTTTCGATCTTTCTCTCTTCTTCGCCCATTTCAATTACTATCTTTCTCAAAATTTCTAAACTTTTAAGCCTTATTCTTTGTTCTTTGCTTTGAATTCGTGCTTATCTTCCAACTCTTCAATTTCCCTCTGAAATCATTATGTCTTCTTCTGCTAGCACTTCGATTAACGGTTTGATCACAAGTTTCTATGAGGAAATCGATCTTCTAGTAGAATACACTCTTAAATTCCTCCTACATAACTGCAAATACTAGGAAACTAATAGCAATTATTTGCCATTAGGTTCAATTGTTCTAGACAAACTCCACCTCAGAATACTCCGCTTTCCTTTACACCCAATGATCCACTTCATCTGCGTCCTTTGCAATCTCCATCCAATGCAACTTACTCTCAACGCTATTCGCCATATTATGGGTTTTATCAATTTGAACACCATCAGCAACTTCCAGCTATCATTTGAGTACTTCTGATATATTTATAGCTTGTCTAAATCCACGGGCAGCCTCTTGATTGACCATTAAATGCTCAGTTCGAAGAAGCCGTATAGTTTATTTCAAGGATTACCCACTTGTTAGGATAAGTGCTATGTAAAGCAACGTTTTATCCTAATATGTAAAGACATTTATTTATTTATTAATTGAAATAAAGAAATTCGAGTTTATTTGAGTATATGTTAGATTGCATGTTTCGCTTTCTTATTT
>WUAT03076713.1:0-13223 GCA_010015005.3 Ulmus americana | reverse complement strand
TCACCCCAAAACTCACTAGGAATTGAAGCAAATAACAAGAGAGACCGAGTAGTTTCAACAATGCGCCTATATTTTCTTTCAGCAACACCATTTGGCTCATGAGTATCTGTACATGAAGTTTGGTGAATAGTTTCATGATTAGAAGTATATTTCCCACCCAAATCACACCTAAAACATTTGATAACATCAAAATGTTGAGTTTTGACAAGAGCTCAAAAGGCTTTATATATCTCAAAAAATTCAAAATGATGTTTCATTAGATAAACCCAATAATAATGAGTATAATCATCAATAAAAGAAACATAATATTGAGACCCTCATTTTGTAGCAATAGGAGAAAGTCCTCATACTTCAAAATGAATCAAATCAAATGGGGAAGAAGAAATATAAATACTTCGATTAAAAGGTAAAGTAGAAAATTTTTCCAGTTTAAATCCACTACAATTAGAAATATCATGAGTTTGAAAATTTCCTAAAGCATATGCGGGTGCCAAAAATCTCGAACGAGAAGATGAAACATGATCAAGACGAGAATGCCATAAACAAAAACTAGAAGAAGAAGGACTCAAACAAAAAGAAAACAAATCAACGTTGGTAGCTACATCAACTGGCACTTTTAACTCATCCAAAATATATAGTCCCCCCCTTCCTATGGCCTATCCCAATCAGCTTCTGAGACTATAGATCTTGCACATTACAAGAAGAAAAGGAAAAGGTGATTAAGTTACAAGAATCACACAACTGACCAACGAAGCAAGATTTAATGTGAGCTTCAGAATATGATAAATATTAGGGAGAGACAAGTGAGGTGTGACAATAGAACCAACACCTGCTAAAGCCATACAAGTGCCATCAACAATCATGACAGGAATAGAAGACGAATGAGATACATAAGCAAACGATGAAGAATCTGGAAGCTCCAAAATCCAAGACCTATACAGAAGATGACATATTTGAAGAACTATGAGGCAACTGACCTACGAAAGAAAAAGCAGACATAACTCGTGGCTGTACGGAGAGAAACTTCTGAAATTGCTTAGCTAGAGTACTTGGATCGGTGAAACGACATGATGAAGCTACTATTACAGTATTACACTGTGGTGGTTTGTAACCCTGTGGTAGTCTATGAGCATTAGATTGTGACAGGTTGCTAGACTTCCAAGCTTGAGATTGTTGCTGCGATTGATTCTACTGTTTCAACTTAGGACACTAAGCCTTCCAATGACCTTTCTGCTTAGATGAACTGCACTCGTCAAACACAATCCTTGTGTAAGGCTTATTCTGATTATTAGAGTATGGCTTAGAGGGTGCTGTTAACACAAAAGGATTAGAAGTGGAAAGAATTCCTTTTTCAGAGTAAGACTTAAGACATATTTCTTCAACCAATAACTCACAGACAACTGAGTCAACAGAAGGAAGTGGAGAACGATACAAAATTAAGCCTCTAAGTCTTTCAAAATCACTACGAAGTGCCATTAAAAATCGTACCACTCATTGATGCTCTCTACGAGCAACATACGCACCATATGCTTTTAATTTTGTTGATTTTGCAAGAGCCAATTGATCCCAAAGATCTATCATAACAGAATAAAACTTCTGAATACTCATATTATTCTGCTAAAGAGCTCATATGTCATTCTCCAACCGGTATTGCTTTGCAAAATTTGACTGAGTGAATAACTTTTGTAGATGATCCCAAACCTCCTTTGTCGTTTCATACTTCGCCAACCGTGTATCTATGGAATGCTCAACAGAATTGTTAACCCAAGTAATAATTTTCGCATTTTGTTTGCTTCCCAGGCATCTAACAAAGTTTCATAATCCCTATTTGTAGTCCTGGGTTTCACAGAAGTTCCACTAACATATCCCTACATCTTTTTACCCTTAAGAAAATTTCTCATCACATAACTCGAATCCGAATAATTCTTGCCATCCAACCTCACACTCACAGACTGAAACGAATCATCTCTTTCACTAACCATGATCAAATTAAAAAAGAAAATCAGAACGAAAAAGAAAAGAAAACGAAATACCAGATTGCAAAAACTATATGAACACCTTCCAATAATTGTACGAACACCGAAAAAAAAAAAAAGAAAAAAAAGAAGAAGAGGGATTGGATTATGTTTTGGGATAAAAGATAGGGATTGTATTTATTTATTTATTTTTATTTGCTTTCACTTAAAATGATAAAAATACACTTTTACAAGCTTGGGGAGAGAGAAAGAAAAGAGAAAAAAGATGGGAAAAAAGAGAAAGAAAAAAAAAAGTCTTTTAAGCATACATTGTCCCAAAAGTATGCAGAAGTTGCATTTTGGCCCCGTTAGCAATAGGGCAATACTCTAAAGCATCGATGGCTGTCTCTTTACCAAAACCACAAATAGGGCACTTATCTTCAACCGGTAAATGATGATGAAGAAGATTAGACACTGTTGGGATCTCATCATTACAAGCTCGCCATCAAAAGATACAAATTTTTGGAGGAAGATTTAAATTCCAGGCATAATCTCACAATATAGTACTACCATTAGAAATAGAAGAGGCTAGCTCAATATAGGAATTATTAGCACACCAATACGCACTTTTTATGGAATATTGACCCTGTTTTTCGAAGTGCCAAACCCAGCTATTCTCCACAGTCCTCCTTGGCCTAGGCAGAGCAAAGATAATCTGAGCTTCATGTCTTAAAAAAGCCCCACTCTTCATTCTAGCCACCATCCACTCCTATTAGATCTACCACCTTTGCATCAGTCGATAAAACCCGTGGAGAAACACCTTGAAGGAAGAAGGCTTAGGAATCTATTTCGAATTGTATAAATAAGTGCTCTCATCATTTCCCACTATTTTCCAGGCCCTTTTTCAACTACCTCATGCCCCCACATCAAAATTCTCCAAATAAAGGAATCTATTTCGAATTGTATACATAAGTGCTATAAGTCATCACAAATACCTTTTGGTATTTTAAAGCAAGACATTGCATAAAAAATAATAACTTGTATAACGGATTTGATAAGAACTTTCTTACTTTCTACCGAAAAACATCTCTCCTTTTACCCTTGAAGTTTCTTTAGTAGTCTATCCCATAAATAACCTTAATACTCTCTCACCAACATAAAGAGAAATGTTTGGGCACAATTTAATTGGAGAATTTTTCTTCTTTTCGTTATGCCAAAATTTTGCATTGCTATAATAACAATATGCTATTAATGAAATGTAAATATTAAGATAATCCAATCACCATTAATAAAATTTATTATTATCATTATTTTATTTGAATAATGGTAAAACATTTGAATAATGGTAAAACATCAAGATTCAACTCAAATCCCCAACCCATCCATTGAAAGCAAATTTTAAGGAAAAGATCTTTGAAAACCATAAATGCCATGCCGTGTGGTTTCCCTTGAATTTCTTACATTATCAAAAAAACAAAAAAAAATCTAAATCAAAAAAAGTTATGCCCTAGCTAGCAAGGAAGCAGTTGGTGAAAGACAAGAAATGGGGACTCTCCCTAGTTGACCAAACAATCCAAAGGGAATTAGATAACAGGGTCCCACACATCATCTAAAATCTGGTGATACTCTATTGGGTCTACTCTACTTAGCCCCTCCATGCTTCTTCTCATTGAAGTGGGGGACTTAAATGTAAATAAAAGCTCAGGTATTACCCTTCATGCGAAGTTTTTATTTATTTTTTGAACATTTTTAAACTTCCAATATTACAAATCGGAAAGATAGGAAAAAGTAGAGCTTCACTTGCTTGCTTCAGAGCGTTAATGGTGGAAAAGGGAGAGGAGAGAGAGGCGCTTTGGTTCTACTGTTTGTGGGAAAGGGCAAAAGCCATTTCCTTTCTTCTTTTTAGTTTTTGGGTTTTGTAAACTCTCTTTCTCTCTCTCTCAAATTTAGTAGGCAAAGGTTTTGTCTATTTGAGGCAAAGTTCCGACTCAGATTTCTGGGATTTTTCTCGCGGTTTCTGTCGTTTTCTCGCACTTTCTGTACGCCAATGTAAGTTACTTTTTCAATTTCATCAAACCCTCTGTTTTTGTTCAATTCAAACTATTGTTGTTTGAATTTACTGAGGCATTACATGAACTAGATCATATGGTAATTGAGATTCCAATTGAGATTTTAGTTGCTCCATGATTGGTTTCTATAAATTTTGAAAATGGTGATGATTTGGGTAATTGTTTAAAGGTTGAAAGTTTGATTTTTTGTTTGAAAAATCAGGGTTAAGGTTGTGGTTTAGGGTCCTGTGGATATGATCAAACAATTGTTGGGTAAGATACCCCGAAAACCCTCAAAATCATCGCAAGGTGATTCGAATGGTGACGGAGGGGTTAATGCCTATTCTTCTGTGAACTCCTCTAATGGACCCAATTCTAGTAACAGCTCAAAACCCAACTCTTCATCAAAATCTTCGAACTCAGTTTCTGGTCGGTCGAGCAATGGGACTCTTGTGTCGAACTCTTCAAGTGTGAATAAATCCAACCAAGGCAAGAAATCAGCTGCTGTTGCAACTCCCTTGTGGGGTTCAGGAGTTTATGAGGCTTTGCCAAGTTTCCGGGATGTCCCGAATGCGGAGAAGCAGAACCTGTTCGTTAAGAAGTTGAATATGTGTTGTGTTTTATTTGATTTTAACAATCCCTTCACAGTAAAAGAACGAGATGTGAAGAGGCAAACTTTACTTGAGCTTGTTGATTATATTTCGACTGTGAATTCCAAGTTCAGTGAGGTGGTGATGCAAGAGATGACAAAGATGGTGGCAATCAATTTGTTTCGAACTTTCCCGTCTGCCAATCCTGAGAATAAGTTTCTTGAAGTATATGATGTGGAAGAAGACGAACCTACTATGGAACCTGCTTGGCCTCATCTTCAGATTGTATATGAATTTCTGTTGAGATTCGTGGCTTCGCAAGAGACAGATGCGAAGCTGGCCAAAAAATATATTGATCACTCGTTTGTGTTGAGATTGCTCGAGTTGTTTGATTCTGAGGATCAAAGGGAGAGGGATTACTTGAAGACAATCCTCCATCGCATCTACGGGAAGTTCATGGTGCACCGGCCATTCATTAGGAAAGCAATCAACAATGTCTTCTATCGTTTTATTTTTGAGACTGAAAAGCACAATGGGATTGCAGAGTTGTTGGAGATATTGGGAAGCATTATTAATGGTTTTGCTTTGCCCTTGAAGGAAGAGCACAAGTTGTTCCTTGTCCGGGCTTTGATACCCCTGCACAAGCCCAAGTGTGTTGCAATGTACCATCAGCAGCTTTCATATTGCATTATTCAATTTGTGGAAAAAGATGTTAAGCTCGCGGATACTGTGATTCGAGGTCTTTTGAAGTATTGGCCTGTCACTAATAGCTCCAAGGAAGTTATGTTCCTTGCTGAACTCGAAGAAGTTCTGGAAGCCACTCAGGCAGCAGAATTTCAGCGCTGCATGGTCCCTTTATTCCGCCAAATTGCTCGTTGCCTTAACAGCTTGCATTTTCAGGTATCAATTTATTTTTATTTCTACCATTTATTAACTGCACAAATGCACACTTACAAATCATTACCATTACTGTCTATATAGAATTTCCTATATGGATAATGGAACACTGTGTCTACAGTGGAACCTATACGCAAACACAACTCACATTTCAGCTATGATTTTTAAGTTCATTATGCATATGTATTTTTATTATTCTTTTTTTTGCCCCTCTTAAATTTATTGATCTGTTAATATACATAATAAATCCGTTGTAACTTATATCGACAATTAGATTCAAGTATTCCCTAGATAAAATCCTCTCTTTTGTCTGCCCTTCCAAAGTTGTGAGGATATGGTATGCCAGTCCTGTTACGTATATTATTAACAGCTTGGGTGATTGTTCTGCACTTCTGCTAATGCTGTTCTAATTTTTCATGAGCTTTTAAAGCCTTTTAGAGATTGTTTTGTAAAGCAGATAAAATCCCTGTTTCAGCTTCTACTTTCCAGATTCTGTCCATATCTCTTTTGAGGAATTCTCTATAAAGAAATTCAAATAATAAAATGGAATGGTTCTTTCTGGATTCTGCTTTTGCTTTTGGTATAGTTATCAAGATCCAGAAGCTAGATATGGCAGTTCCATAGGTCCCATGGCTTCATAGTATCTTTTTAAATACAGAGACTTCAGGCCAACAGAGTAGCTTTAGAAAGATATTTTTAAAAAAAAAAAGTCAAATGAAGATGAATGAAATTCAGGTTTGTCCAGTCCGTTCTGTTAACACATAATGAGAGGCAACAATCTGATTTAAAAGTGAAAATTAGTAAGCTTGGAAAGGAGAATAGTTTTTGGACTAATTATATTTTATCTTGTTCCATGTCTTCTGCTCAACATTTATTCAGTTTTCATGTACTAATTTTGATGTTTTAACTTGGCAGGTAGCCGAACGTGCTTTATTTTTGTGGAACAATGATCACATAAGAAATTTGATCCTTCAGAACCGCCAAGTTCTTCTGCCTATAATTTTACCTGCGTTGGAGAGAAACACGAGGTCTCATTGGAATCAAGCTGTTCAGAGTTTGACATTGAACGTGAGAAAGATATTCTCGGATGCTGATCAAGCACTATTTGACGAGTGCTTGGTCAGCTTCCAAGAAGACGAAATTAAGGAGAGGGAAACACAGGTGAAGCGAGAATCAACCTGGAAGCGCTTGGAGGATGTGGCTTCCTCGAAGGCTGTTAGCAATGAGGCCATTCTTGTCTCGAGATTCATCTCCTCCGTTGCCATTGCTACTAGTCCAAAAGCACGTGGTACTGCTACTAGTTGAGAGAGACGTCGAACTTGCAAATCACAGATTTCATCCTGATCATCTATTAAAGAATGAAAGTGGGTAGGACCTCAAAAGGTGGTTTATGGAGGATCACATGGCCTCACTTCCCTCAAGCTTTTTGTCCTACTCTTGTGCTGAAAGGGAAATATGAACTTTAGTGGACATTTCAGCTTTTCTTTATTGTTTTCCTCTTCAGCCATGGAGGTTTGTAATATAAGGGATCTAGTTTATAAAAATGGTGGTTATATATATCCTACCTGATAACATTATTTGTTGTATAATGCTGGAAAGATGTACTTGAAGCCTTCTTTCTCTTTTCAAATTTGTTCAAAGCAAGTAATCTGTTGTCTTTAGGTAATGTTTCGGTAATTAGTCCTCGTTGTTTGAGAATTTTTGTGGGTTGTGTTTGGCACTTGGATCTCTTATGAGGCAGATGCTAGAACAGATTATTCATTAACCTGACATTGTTCCAAACACAACCTTGTTGACTCTATTGCTTCCAATTTTACACTAATTACTCCTTCCCCAATTTCTTGTCCCAAGGGGCAATAGAAAAAAAGTCAGGAAGCAGGAAAGTTTGCTTCTATAAGGTCTTTTTGTTTTGTAACAATTGTCTTTGGAAAATTTGTTTGGATAGACACTTTTGAGATTCGGCTAAGAGATTTAGATCTCATTTTTCAAATTTGATATTTAGAATCGATGGAGGAATTTGGGCTCGCAACAGGACAACCCTACTCTTAACGAAGTTCCTCTCAACCTTTGGTTCCCATTCTATCTTCATAAAATGACAATCTAAAACCTCTTCTGAAAACGACCCCATTAACTTCGTCCATACTTCCTGTCCATTAAGGGCATTGCGCTATCTCTTTTGGAATGAGCTTTATTAAGGGCAAACTTATTTGTTTGCAAATTCAAATTCTTCTATTGGATTTACATATCTGAGTTTAGGGAATAAGATCTAAATTTCTAAACCGAATTTTAACAGAGTTCTGGACAAATTTCCCATCACTTTTATTGATGGCCAAAATCTGACACCCAAAGAGATAAATTTTTCATTGTTTATATGGATAATATCCTAACAATGCAAATTATCATGATTTACCAAACAACTCTTAAAATTATTTCTTGTGCATAGGGGATTAGCAGACCCAAGATCTGAAGAAAGATGTATTTTTTGGTAGCATATACTTACGCATTCATCTCAATATTGGTATAAAAGTTACGCTTAGGCTTAGGCTGCATCGATTAGAAATCATCAAATGGTTAATACTGCACAGAAATCAGCTTGAAAACCAATATTTTTTTCGTAGATTAGTTTTTCCAAAAGCTATATGAGACAACAAAGAAAGGATAAATCAAGAAGAAACACACCAGCAGCACAATATCAAAGTATGTGAGCTCTCAGAAAGTTTGGCCAGTTAGTCATCACCATAAGCTCGGAAACTGTAACGTTCTTGATATGGACCATTGAAGTAGAGATCAGCTTCAAACCACTTAGGATAACGAACAAGATCTCCGGCCAAAAACTGCATGTAACGCTTGCTTCCTTCAGGTACAACTCTCACCTCTCCTTCCTCAATGTAAACAAGCTGGTCCACTTGCCAGTCCCATGGCAGGCAGCACTTCCCTGTCTTCCACATAGACCATCTAGAAACCCCGAGCTCTGCCAATCGCTCTGGTGACACTTTCCGCTCCACCCTCACCTTGTACAGCTCCTCGAGAGGTTTCTCTACATTCATTGCCTTGATGCCATAATGTAGCCTATTGGTGTTACTACACCTTCTAGAATCTACGATGCTGCTTTTAACAGGGAAGGAGTTGAAAGTTGGAGCCAAGATCACTCTTGCCATGCTCAAATACTGTTTCTGCCTTTAAGCAGCTTACCTGTTTAACATTAAGAATAATGTATGATAAACAATAGAGTAGTTTTATATATAATATAGTTAAGAATCACTAATTATCCATAAAACAAAACTCGTATTGTAAACCGGTTTTACATGTATATTTGTAACACATTAGATAACAACATATCCAAAATCATCGAAAAATATGTTGTGGTTAAAAAGTAATAATGAAATCCATATCGGTAAACATAATTAGTAATTATATATATATATATAAAACAATAGAGGAAGAACGTCTGCTAAACGTGAATCATGAGTTATTTGTGAGTGTCGTGCACTTTGATGCCACCCTTTAATGCCTTTTTGCATTTGATTTAAACTACTTTCTCTTGCTGCTTTTCTGTACACTATTTCCAGATTTTTGTTTTTATCTACATAAGATTGTTTTGGGTCCCAAATAAAGATGTTATATACAATATATATGCATATCGTTTCTTCAATTCAAGATATATCGATCAAAAAATTGAAATTGCCCGTTAAGGATATTAGTTCTAGTATGAGGATTTCAAATTGCATAGAATTCTATTAAATTTACTATGATATGACAAGATTTTCAGCTCATTTTCAAAGTGCAGCACAGAATTTCAATAGTTCAAAGAAAATATCCAAATAGTTGGTATTGGATTTGAAAACAAACAGAAGAAAGCTCAGAAATTTGGATAAAATCCTTAAAATTCAAATCTTTGGTAGCAAACAAACAGAGCTTATCATTACTATCTTCGACCAGGGTTCATTCTAGTTCTTGGAATCCAAAACAAAGAAATTGTGCAATAAATTAGTTCCAATTTATCAATTCCTTCCTTCCCATCCCGCCCCAGTTCTTCCAAATAAGAAAATTTTCGCAGCAGCCAAACAACTGATTCTAAAGAAACAAACTTGAAGGCAAGTAAGAGGAAAAGATAATGCAATTATGGGTGCTTACCTGTTGAGTTAACTCTTGGCACTAAAGTGAAGAAGCTACACAACCAGTTCTATCGCTAAACCCCTAAGTCGGAGCCTCGGAGGTTTATCCAATTGCAATTGTTTTCAAGCCATTTGATAGAGTCACTCGGAGGTCACCTTTCGGTTCTCAGCCGCAGGTGACCACGGTTAAATAATAGAACAATTTATTCTAATGGTAGTTCTATAATTTTTGATTTTACCCAAATGGTCCTAAATGGCAACTTGTGTTATCAATTTGGTCCATCTATTACATTTCATCTAGATTTGGACGTTAACTGTGACATGGAATAATAGTTGAAATGGTGAGATGAATTTAAATGTCATGTATAGTTAAGACATAGAGAAATTTTTTGATATTTGAATATTATAGTTTTTATCAGAATAAAAAATTCCTAATTTCTCATGCAAAATCCTAATATTCAAATATAAAAAACCTTCTTCATATTAATAAAGATATAATCGTATTGAGACATTTAATTTTATCTCATCATTTTAACTACGATTTTAGAAAATTGTCATATTGAACTATTTTGAATAAATCCAAAAATTATGAGACCAAATTGATAAGATGATAAAAATTAGGGTATCGATAGCGTAAATTGTTCTAAATAATAATAATGGAATTTAAGACCTGACTTCATATTAAAACGACATGTTGTCACTCTATTACATCATTTAAAAAATAAAAATAAAAAACTTTATCACTTAAAGCTTTTTGACCAACAGAGCACCTTTTCTTCCTCAAGTGCGATGCCTTTTAACGAGTTTGTGTTATGTTTCTAGCATACTAGACTAAAACACATGGATGCCACTTTTAATGATTTAAATACAACTTTTATCATAAAAATATTAATAATAATAATCAACATTTACCCTTTTTTTTTTTTTTTTTTTGTTGTTGTTGTTGTTGAAGAATTGGGGTAACAAGAAATAATATTTATTTGTGAAAAAGTTTAAAAGAAACTCGAGTAGAACATATGAATTCAGCAAATAGAGATTGGTACGAAATATTCGGAGAAATAGACCATTAGTAGACTTCTTTGTTACATTAATTCCTCTACTTCTATGCTTACATTCATTAGCAGAAATAAAATAGACCATTGATTTATTTCAGAGTCTACATTAATTCAAAGAAATAAGTTGTTATGACTTATCTACATACATTTTGCTGGGGGTATTTTCCCCTACATGCCGCCGACCAGGAGGCGGCCTTCCCCTGTGGCAAGTGAAATAACACAAAGGCGCAGAACCTGTGCACTCGCAAGATACTGACTTGGTACACTCAGCGGATACCGACCCAGAACTGAAAGGCCTCTAGAAGGCGACAAATTGTACTTTTTGATCATTGCAAGACCACTAGCGGTATGGACATGTGTTTTCACCAAAATAGGTGCATACCCTTGTACTTGCAAAAGGACAACTCTTGGCATCACCTCATTGGCTAACGTTAGCATCTAAAGACTTAGGATTACTATTAATACCCCTAATTAATGGAGACAAAGGTCGGTTATTTTTTACTATTCCCAAAATCACCTTGTCCAATATTCTCTTGTCACATTAGTTGACTTTGACATCGAAATGCTAACATGGGAGCTACCTTCCAAGAAAAATCAACAAAAACACATTCATTCGATGAAGTTGACCAATGACCACCTTTTTTCCTTAAATTCAAATAGGGAAATAGATCATTGGTTCACTTCTCTACATGCATTTATTCACAAAAGTAGGATTATTAATAAATTTTTATGATTAACAATGAATGTGTACAACAACTCAACCTTAATTGTCATCAAACTATGGTGATAAAGTCAGGGGCAGAGTGGGCCAGGGAGGGGGGGCGGGGCCTTATGCCCCCACTGAAGAAAAAAAAAAATCTATACATAATATTTAGTAAATTTGTTATTCTGCCTCTATTAAATTTTGTTTTCTGAATCAATATCCCACTCAATTTTTTTTGATGTAAATTTTAGTTTTTGCCCCTATTGAGAGACAGCTCTGGCTCTGCCACTGGATAAAGTTGTCATCAAAATGACAGTTTATAAGTGCCATTATTTGTTATAAGTTTGGTTAACCGCAACTTCGTAGATATGTGAGAGGCTTTTTTTTTTAATTTCGAACCACCAAAAAAGTTAAGCCTTTTTAAACCCTAAATTAATGTTCCATGTCAAATTTCTTTTCTTGATTGATTGTACACAATTTATTTGTTTAGAAATATGCATGTAGTTTAATTCATCAATATTGATTAACATATGTCAATATACATATTTAATTTAATTTGTCAAAATCTTTCCTAATAGCAATATAATGAGTTTGTTTTCTTGCCCAGGAATAACAATCCATTTATAGGACAACATAGACTTTTTAGTTTTGAAGAAATGATAAATACTAACCAAGTGGTATTTATAATTTGCATGTGGCACACACATGCATAAATGTTACTCATTTGTTTATCAAAAAACAAATGTTTCAAATTTATATGTAAATGACATAATCCATTAGAGTGGGGGGCCAAATTGGTCCATTAATTTACACATTCTCATCACACTATTACGATATGTACTATGTAAAGTAATGTTTTATCCTAATTTGTAAAGACAATTATTCTTTAATGAAATAAAGAAATTCACATTTATTTAAGTATATATTTGATTACATGATACGCTTTCTTTAAATACATATTATTGGTAAAGTATCATAATGTTCAAATATTTATTTAATGTCTATTACTTGGTATGTAGGGATCACATACAAAAAGATCTAGTTATTACACTAAGTATAAATAATATTCACAATCAGTAAATAAAATTTGGGTACTTTATTTTGATAAGATTGTGGTGCAGACTATTTTTTATAGTGGGAGTGATCTAATCTCAAATCACTATAAAGAGTTTACAGATACTGGCACCGGTATGTTTAAGACATATTGAATAGGACTATGATGGAATAAAATCTTCAACGAAGTTCCGTTTAGTTGTATGAAGAACTTTACATTCTATCATTTGATGGTTGGTTTATGAATGGATCTTAATTCTGACCGTTTGATTAACTCATATCCATAATTTATGTTCTTTGACTTATCAATGAGTGAGATGCATTGAGAATCAAAACCGAAGAGCAATGATATTCCCATGTTGTTTATTTTAGGATTCTCAAGTAAATCGAGCTCGTACTATATTAGATATAGTTTATTATAAATCCTCATTTATGACTAGGTCATAAATATGTTGCCCATTGGAGAATTAATAGTAATATATGGATAAAGCTGTAATTAGAGAAGTATAACAAATCTATCAATACATGTCTCTAATTATAAATATTTATAGTAGATGATCACATCACGTGATAACCAGTTATATCAATGGAAAAATCTTAGTAAAAGATTCTTCTAAATATATCTACATAATCATAGAGTACAATTTTTATCCTTGATCCTGGCTCATATCAAAATTAATAAATTAATGTTTGATTAATTAATTAAATATTATTTATTGGAGCTTTGATTATTTAGGTTCATTTGATTCCTCTATTAGCACCGTACATTCTTCTATGGAGCAATATATATATTTTTGGAAAACTCTC
>WUAT03076495.1:0-13227 GCA_010015005.3 Ulmus americana | reverse complement strand
TCTAACATATACTCAAATAAACTCGAATTTCTTTATTTCAATTAATAAATAAATGTCTTTACATATTAGGATAAAACATTGCTTTACATAGCACTTATCCTAACAACTTTCCCTTCTTATAAATTACTAACAAGCAAAGATGGTATGTGGAAAAGTCCAGGGTAGGGAGCAACCGGCGGAGAATCCCAACCCAGAATTTATGACTCTTTTATTGAATATTCAGCAACGTCTCGACGATCAAGCTGCTATCATGTAGCAACAAGCACGGACAATTCAAAATCAGTAACAATAACAGGGGAGAATAATAGAGCTCAAATTTAACAGATTCAAAAATGAGGGTTTAAACATAGACGAAGGTAACTATAGAAATGACAAAAATGATCATCGGGGAAATGGTGTTGAAGACCCACCAATGGGTGTGCCCGGAGGCAATAAACCTGAACCTCGAAGGAACCCACAGCCACAACATGTACGGAGAGAATATTTGTGTGAAACACTTGGCAAGATGAAGCTGCCATCTTTTGAGCGGTCTGCTAACCCTCTTAATGCTGAAGAGTGATTATCTTCAATGTAAACCATTTTAGATTTTATGGAACTTGATGACAGGGAAAGAATCATTTATGCAGCATACATGCTTAAGAGAGAAGCCCACTACTGGTGGGAATCGGTTAAAGCAGGGAGAAACGTTTGGGTAATGTTATGGGCTGCTTTTTCTATGAGGTTCAACAAAAAGTTCTTTAATCCTACAGCATTAAGTGCACAACAGATTGAGTTCCTGAACTTTAAGCAAGATAATATGACGGTAGCTGAGGCCGTAAAGAAATTAGAACGAGTTTCGAAGTTGTGCTCTTATTTAGTCCCTACTAAGGAGCAAAAAACAAAGAGGATGCAAGAGATGTTTTAACCTGATATCTCTCTAGCTATAGAAAGTGGAGGTGACCAACCTACTACTATTACTGACTACGTTGAATGTGCTTATAGGGCTGAACATCACCTTAATTAGCTCAAGAAGATGAGAAACCATATGTTCGAGAACAGACGAAAATAGGTTAAGTAGAGTGGAAACCAGAGCAAAGAAAACCGGAACAAGGGACAACATGGTGGTCAGCTGCAAGGACATAACAAGAATAGCAACAACAGAAAGGGAAATAGTTAGGCGATCAGAAACACTCGCCAGCAGACATCCAAAAAGAATAACACTACCTACCCGACTTGTAGGAAATATGGCAAGAACCACCTCAGGGAATACTGACAAGGGATTATGGTGTGTTACAAGTACGGTAAGGAGGAGCACTTTGCTAGAGGATGCATCGTCAAGACCCCAAATGATAACTAGCAAAATAAGAATCTAGGAGCGCAGTTCAGATCTTTACAAGCTTTGACAGAGTGACCCAATGATGAGCAGGATAAAAAGAATGTTCCCGAACTGACTGCTAGGATTTATGCTTACACTAAGGGCTATAGAGAGGCAAGAGGCTCTAAAGTTGTTACAGGTCAGCTTCTTGTCGTTAATAAGTTAGCCTGTGTGTTATTTGATTTTGGTGTTACGCATTCTTTTATATTTGCCATGTTTGCTGATTATCAAGGTAGAAGTAAGGATAATATTAGATAAACTTTTAGGATGACCTTACCGTCTGGTGATGTTATGTTGTCAAATTACTGGTTACGTGCTGTGCCAGTAGTTATATCTGAAAGAGAATTAAGCATTGATCTAGTCATCTTGGAAATGATCGACTACTACGTTATACTGGAAAAGGATTTTCTTTCCAAATATGAAGCTACCATCGATTGCAAAGCCAAGGTGGTTAGTTTCCAACCACATGGAGAAGAAAGGTTTGTATTTGTCAGTGATAGATGCAGTAACCAGAAGATGTTCATTTTAGCTATGAAAGCAAGAAACTGGTTAGCTAGCAGTTGTACTGGCTACTTTGCCACTGTTGTCGACACAACCAAAAGGGAGAAAGACAAACTCAATGAAGTACTGGTGGTAAATGAGTACATAAGCGTATTTCTTGAAGATTTACTAGGCTTACCTCTTGACCGAGAAGTGACATTCGAGATTGAAGTGTTACTAGGGATGGCCCCGATCTCAAAAGCACCATACCCCATGGCGCCCACGGAGTTGAAGGAACTCCAGACTCAGCTCCAAGAATTGCATGACAAAGGCTTTGTTCGACCAAGCCATTCACCATAGGGGGCACTTGTATTGTTTGTAAAGAAGAAAGATGGTACATTGAGAATGTGTATCGATTATCACGAATTGAACAAGGTCACAATAAAAAACAAATACCCTTTGCCTCGAATCAATGATCTGTTTAATCAACTTAAGGGAGCTGCAGTATTCTTGAAGATCGATCTAAGATCTGGATATCATCAGTTGAAGATCAAACAGTCAGATATTCCCAAATCGGCTTTCCGTACTAGGTATGGACACTAGGAATTTCTAGTAATGGCGTTTGGACTGACAAACGCACCTGCTCCCTTCATGGACTTGATGAATTGCATGTTTAAAACTTATTTGGACAAGTTTGTGATCGTGTTTATTGACGATATCTTGATATACTCGAAAAGCCAGGAAGAACATGTTGAATATTTAAGAATAGTACTCCATACTTTGGCTGAACATCGGCTGTATGCAAAATTCTCTAAGTTTGAATTTTGGATTGAAAATGTTCAATTCCTCAACCATGTAATCTTGAAAGATGGAATATCAGTGGATCCAGCCAAGATCAAAGCAGTAAGTAAGTGGTCTGCACCAACCAATGTTTCATAAATTCGGAGCTTTCTTGGATTGGCCAATTACTACCGGATGTTTATAGAAGGTTTCTCTATCTTAGCAGCACCCCTTACTGCTTTAATGAAGAAAGATTGATAGTTCAAATGGACCGACAAGTGCGAACAGGGTTTCCAAGAATTGAAAAAGAGACTTAAAGTGCTCCTATTCTAGTATTACTGACTGATGACATTGAATTCACTGTTTATTGTGATGCGTCTAGAGTTGGTCTGGGAGCAATACTTATGTAGGATAGGAAAGTAATTGCTTACACTTTTTGACAATTAAAGATCAATGAGAAGAACTATCTGACCCATAACTTGGAATTAGCGGCGGTAGTCTTTGCACTAAAGATATGGTAGCATTATCTCTATGGAGCTCGTTGTCAGATTTACACCAACGATAAGAGCTTGAAATGCATTTTCACTCAAAAAGAGTTGAATATGAGGCAACGGAGATGGTTAGAGTTAGTCAAAGATTATGATTGTGAAATCCTCTACAATTCGGGAAAAGCAAATCGAGTAGTAGATGCTCTTAGTCGGAAATCTACGACAACTGTTATGTCTATCCAAACAATGCCAAAAATACTGCAATGGGACATTCAAAAGTTGGAATTAGAGATTATTAGTGGACAAATTTCCACTTTAACTCTCTAACCGACAATTCTTGATGGAATTAAAGGCTCCCAAGAGTTGGACCCCTCACTCATAAAGCTAAAAGAACATGTGCAAGAAGGAAAGAATAATGAGTTTAATATTTCACCAGACGATATTCTGCATTTTAAGGGTAGATTTTGCATACCAGATGATGCTCAGTTAAAGGAAAAAATCCTTTTTGAAGTACACACTATTCCTTATTCGGTCCACCCCAGTGCGACCAAAATGTATAAAGATCTGAAAGAGCAGTTCTGGTGGCCAGGAATGAAGAAAAAAGTGGCAGAATATGTCACTAAGTGTATAACTTGCCAGAAAATCAAGACTGAACATCAATGACTTGGTGGCGAATTACAACCATTAGAGATTCCCGAATGGAAATGGGATCAGATTGCTATGGATTTCGTTGTTGGTCTACCAAAAATGATGAAAAGTCATGATGCTATTTGGGTAATCATCGATCGATTGACTAAATCAACGCATTTTATACCCATCAAGACAACTTTTTCGTTGGAACAACTAGCAGAATTGTATGTTCGGGAAATAGTCCGTCTGCATGGAGTATTGAAATCCATCGTAACAGATAGGCGTGCTCGGTTTAATTCCAAATTCTAGAGGAGTGTACAACGTGCAATGGGTACAAACTTGAACTTTAGTACCGTGTTTCACCCTCAAATGGATGACCAGTTTGAAAGAACCATCCAAACTCTTGAAGACATGTTGCGTGCCTATGTACTTGACTTCGATGGCACCTGGAATCAACATTTGCCTTTAATCGAATTCTCGTACAACAATAGTTATCAGGTAACCATCGGCTTAGCACTGTACAAAGCCCTGCATGGCAGGAAGTGTATGTCACCAGTTCATTGGTATGAAACCAGCACAATAATAGTGACTACGCCAGAGTTTGTTGAAAACACAACCAACGCAGTAAAGAAAATTTAGGCTAAGATGAAATCAACACAAAGGTGATAGAAATCTTATGCTGATAAGAGAAGAAGACCACTCGAGTTTCAAGTTGGAGACTCAGTGTTTTTGAAGGTGTCTCCTTCAAAGGAATTGTAAGGTTCGGAAAATGAGGAAAGCTAAACCCTCGGTACATTAAACCTTATGAGATCCTTGAGCAAGTCAGGAAAGCAGCTTATCGACTAGCCTTACCTCCAAATTTGGCATCAATCCATAAAGTGTTTCATGTTTCTATGTTAAAGAAATATGTATCGGATAAATCTCACGTTCTGGAACAAGAATTGATTGAGATTCAAGAAGATTTAGTTTTGAAGAAAGACTAATCCAGATATTGGATTACAAGATCAAGACCTTAAGAAATTAATAGATTATGCTTGTGAAAGTTCTTTGGCGAAATCAGATGACAGAGGAAGCTACATCGGAATGAGAAGAAGAAATGAGGGCCTCCTATCCCGAGTTGTTTTAAAATTTTTGGGACGAATTTTTTTATAAGGGGGTAGAATGTGAAACCCTGAACAAGTACCTTCTTAATGAACAATGATTATGCTAAATTCATTGTATTTCTATGTGTAAAGTGATAACAGTAAATAAGATATTTAAATTCGTTTATAAATTATGCAAGTAACGAATTCAAATTACAATAAGACTGTTATTGAAATTGTATGTTATGTTGCGTAATTAAATTGAAATTATGTTATACTTTGATAATTACGCAAATTATGTGATTAAGAAAATAAAGAAATTAATTGTTTGGAAAACAATTTGAAACTAAGAATTTTAAAATATGAATGCTAATATTTGTTTTAAAAGAAATGATCTTTGATTTAATTTATTTAATTATAATAAATTAAATTAAACAATGTTTTAAGATTTATGAAAAATATTTACAAAGAATTAATTTGGTTTAAATTTTGATTTTAAAAAAAAGTTATTGTAGCGCGTGGCTGGGCTTGACCAGGTCGAGTGCCATGGCCACACATGACCCAGGCTAGGCTAGATCGCATGCAGCCTCGCAGCCCAGGATGAGTGCCCAAGCCCCAAAACACTCCTAATGGTATTTTTAGCCAATTTTCCACCCATCAAGATCGAGTGTGGTATAAAAACTACCTAATGACCAACCAAAATCATAAAATGATCACGTGGATTTTAAGATAATTGGCTCACAAAGTGCCTACTTGGTAGACCCTCAACTTGGTCAGATTCAACTAAGTGTAGAGTGCTGGTCGACCCCGACACCAAGGCTACTTGCGTACGACCTCCCACACTCTACATGGTCTGCACTTGACCATGTGTAGAGAGGAAGCTCTCCTTGGCACACTTGGATTCACTCTTAGTACGTGTGCAACATGCGTAGAGTCCAAGTTCGCATGCGACAATGGTAGACTCCAAGTCCTCATACAACAATGCGTAGACTCCAAGTCCGCATATGACAATGCGTAAACTCCAAGTCCACATACGACAATGCGTAGAGTCCATGTCTGCAAATGACCATGCATAGAGTCCAAGTCCGCATGCGACCATGCACGAGATTCTTGTGAACCCTGACCATGTATGTTTGATTTAGTCCGTGTGCAACCTTACATAAACTCCTTTTATCCTCTTAAGCGATCCATGTGAGACTAAGTCCGCACTTGACCATATGTAGAGTGCATACCTCTACCCTTTCTATTTTTTTTATCAAGGGTAATTGCATACGACTGGGCTACGCTCTACCCTATGTAGTATACATACCCTTGTTCACTCAAGCTCTACCTACTGCCATGCCAATACATTCTAATTGACCCAATCTTTTTCTAGAATTGTTAACCATCTTATGATGACACCTAAATGGCCAGGTGTCTATGCATGAACAATCCCCTGGCCAGGTGTCCACATATGGAGTGATGAGGTATTGCATGATGAACACCTCAAACCCCACTAAGACAATGCGGCGGTGAAGCTTTGGTTTTGACGAGAGTATTGCTTTTGAAGAGGTTTCAGAATTCACTCTTCTCAAACTCTCTCCCAAATTCACTCTCTCTCTCTCTTCGGCAAAATAAGAACACAACCCAAAAACAAAAAGCCTTTAAAGCCTTTCTTCAAAGCATTATTCATGTTTAAGCTTCAAACAAATTTTTCCAAGTAAAAAATATGAGATTTTACATTCCTTTAAGCTTGAATTAAGCTTTTATTAATAAAATTCTTGGAAAGTTTTGTGTAGGAAATCAAGAACAGCAATAGTTTTGGTTGAATTGTTCTTCAGGTTTGAAGATTGTTCAAACAAGTTCTTGGTAAAAATTTCTATCCATATGCTTTGAATTTTCTAATTTGAATTATGGAAATGCTTGATTAGGTTTATACTGAAATTGTGCTAGATTGCTGGAATAAATTGCATGCAGAGAATTTTGAGTTTAAAACGTTTTTAGTGTGCAATTTGATTCTAGACTGTTCTGATAATTTAGATTTTATAAGGGTTTTAAGAAACCTATTAGACTCTGATTTAAGTAAATTTTAGCTTGTTGGAAAGATTGGGATGTCTAGATTTATATAGAAAACTTTTCGAATTTAAGGATTTATGAAATTTGAGATATTCAAGTTTAAACGCAAGTTATTCAAAGAAAAATTGATTTTAGTTTATAAATTGTAAAATTTGATTATGAGTTGTAATTTATGCAAAATTAACATTTTTATGATTAAATTTTTATTTCAAGCCTAAAATTTAAATTGGTGGAATTTAAATAAATTTAGGGCTTAATTAGGAATTAATTGGGATTTTGGGAAAAACCTTTATTTTCGAGTTTTTACGAACCTATATGGAAATTATTCTTCCAAATTTAAGTCTATAGACATTCTAGTTCTTTTAAGTATATTTTGAGATTTTTTTCAAAATTATGTCCAACTATGATTTTTAAATTCCAACAAGCTAGAATTCTACGTTTCTGGCGACTTAAGTCGCAAATTGAATCATGCATGAAAAATCATTCTCCGAACCTTATTCACTAGAAGATTTTAATAAGTTATGATGTTCTGACTATAGGTGGAGATCATTAGGACGAATATGCACTTAGGAAAAACTACGTAAATTCGTAAGTACGGATCTCACATACAACACAGAACAAGGGATTTTCAAAAAAAGAATACATGCAATATATTCAATATGTTTATTTTGATTGTCTGAGATTATCTGAGGCTATGCTATGCTGTCTGATATATCTGATGAATTAATTGATGTTGTGCTGTGCTGTTTTGGATTATCTTGTTGTTTATCCATATTATAAGCCTGTATGATTATGTGCACCGCATCAAGTTATTATGCATGTCTAAACATTTATTATAGCCATACATTAATGACAGTTTTATGTATTTAAGAATATAACTATCAATAAGAGTCTCAATATGATAATCTTATGCATTAAATTCAAAACTAAACTAATGCCAGTAAGGAGAATATAAGTTTAATATGCTATTACAAAGATTAAAATGAATTTAGGCATCTTGTACTATGCTGTCTCAAGGGGCATTCCTTCTTTGCTCATGAACTTATGTTAGAGGACTATTGTGGAATTTTTTTGGCCAAAGGACTTGTGTTGGACCTAGGTAGCTCCCCTGGCATCCTCGAATAGCAGCGCACCAGGTACGTACACAAAAAGGGCCTGTTTAGATATTATTCACTAAGAGTCTAGACTACAATAAATCAAAATGTATTGAAGTCTGCATTCAATTGGTTTTGTATCCATGAATCATGACATTATCATCATTATTATGTATGTATGTGCTTATTGAATGTATTGTGCCAGTTTTATGAGATATGTCTATACTTGTAGGGCTTTGGCTCACGATTTACGTTCGTGTTGTAGGTACCAAGGGTAAGCATATCTCCGATATATGAATGAGATGTACATGTGGTTGGCTTCTTGAAGGTGGGATGGATAACCCGATCATGCACACACATTCCACACATCTCATAGAAGTTGTCCACTATTTTACGAACTATGCTAATATATGTTTTGTGCCGTATTTTCTTATTATGAATTTGGCATGTAAATATTCTTTTTGGAGGTTTCTGATTTTAATTATTAATCTGGTAAACTTTAATTTACCAACAACTGCTTTCTAAAATCTTTTATTTGTTTTACCTTTATAATTGTCAGTTTTTTAGAATTATGATTTATTACAGGACAACGTTTTAAATTTTGATTTCCAATGAGGAAAATATGTTTTAGCTATGTACTAAGTTTTGATGATCTAACCAAGCTATGAGTTTTAAACAAAATCTATGGACTACTCAGTTTTTAAAGCAGCTAGGTCAATCAAAACAAAAATGTAGAATGCAATGAAAAGGAATGATATCCTATTGTATCCCCCCAGCCTAAGTGTATTACCCGACTGGGTAGTACGCTTAGGTAGTAGCAACCTGTAGATGCTTGAGCTTGTGCTAGTTGAGAATGTGTCAGATTTGTCATCAAGGTAACGTGCAATCAACCAAAGGTCACTTGTGGTGTAAAAGTGATATTGAGGCATTTGTAGCACAGAAAGACGCACTTGACGTCGTGTCTTGTGCAGCCCAGGCTAGTAGGAACGAATTTAGCCTTATGGAAGCGTCGTTCTATCATGATGTAATGTGATCAGCTTAGTGAAACATAACGGTACTTGACTGTCGTGTGTCCCCTACTAGGATGTAACTGTCCATGATACATCTCATGTGAGGGTTGGATAGCTAGAGAGTGGTGCTATGATGACGGTGTTTTCTGTTGGAGGGATCGGAGATGGAGAATTGGAGGAACATTGGTTCCAAAGATGGAGAAAAATGGAGAGTATTGAGAACTCTCTAGAGAGGAAATGGGCATGCCAAAGATCATATGGAAGTTCAAGAGATCTGGGAAATCAAGAGACCATTCCCCAGGGGGAATGCTCCTGGTATATATAGGAAATAAGGAATAAAGAGGGCTCTTAATGAGCTAAAGTGAATGGTCAGCAGTTACACTTATTAATAGAGACTAGCCGTTGAACTCTATACCTAGTGGAATGAAAGGTCAAACTCATGGCCATAATGGAGCATTGATGTGCCATCAAGTGAGCGTTCAATGTCATGTAACTCCCAATTGATGGGGAATTAGTAGAGTGAGGAGTTACGCTGATGGCCATAGTGAGGCATTATGGGCCATTATGAGGGCTATGAATGCCATATAACTCTCAATTGATGAGGAGTTAGAGGAATAACCTGAAAGGTCATGCAGTACCTGTTGGAGGGTAACTTTCCCATGGAGTGACTCGATCCGTAGGATGACCCACTTCATGGGGGTGACCCAAGTTGTAGAGTGACTTGGCTCATAGATTAACCTAGCCCTTAGAGTGGGGTGTATCGTAGAGTGGTTTGACCCGTGAACTTGGTTGACCCATTGAGTAAAGAGCTTATAGAATGGACCATCGTATAGAGTCAACTGTAATTGAGCCATGTGATGGTTGCATGGTCAACTGCAAGAGAAAAAACGGTGAAAGTAACCTATGGCAGAGTATCGGCATTTCTATGCTCAAGTCAAAACATGGTCATAGAAAGAAACAAGCAAGAAATGAAAGGATAGAGTGAGAACTCCCTGTAAAATGGCAATGGTAGCTTGCAAAGCTTGATAGGTTGCATTGACCGCGAGCAATTGGACTCATTAGCTGGGGGTTGTAGGAAGCTTCCCCTCAAAGTCCATTCCCCATTTCATGAAGGGCCATGAAGAATGGATGAGATTGAGTTGCTTCGAAGGAAGGTATGATACCTCTACGAAGCGTTGATAACTGTTGCAACATCAGACGTGTTTGATAGAGTCTGAGTGTATTGTGGACCAAAAATAGCCTGCAGTGAGTACGGTTAGCAAGGATGTAATTTGCTTTTGTTGGAGTCGTTCACTTGAGGTAGGATCCTGAGAAGGACCTCCTTTGGAGTTGATCCTCTGACACGATGAAGTTAGCAGCCTTAGCCTGGAGGCGTCATGTTGCTAGCTTGACTGGTGGAAACTCATCACTCTTCAAGTAATGTTGGATGGGAGACATCCATGTGTCGGATACATCTAAGATGTTAACTTTTGTAGGATAGTCTTTCCAATCAATGGGTCATTGGGGAATGACCAAAGAAATGAACTGACAATCTATCTCGGGGACGAGGTGAGCCATGGTTGGCTAAGGTATCCACATGGTTGCCTTTGGACCTTGGTACATGCATAATGTTGAACTCTTCAAAAGTAGACTATATAATCTTTGCATGAGCTAAGCAGGATGTCATTTTAGAATCTTAAGATTGATAGGAACCAAGGAATTGATTGACTACTAGTTGGGTGTGTAAGTGGATGGCCCATTGGATCAGAATTCCCCCTCGAATGAGGTGAGGACTAGACTTATGTTGGACATGTTTATGTTGCTCGAGCCACCAACTTAGAGCGTCCATTTGGACATAGAGCGCTCTGTGAAGTTGAATGGCTCTATATAAGCTTGAGAAAGCATGACTGGAGTGAAGTTTTCCAAGACCTGCAACTTGAATGCAGTGCATAGTTGGAAGGTTATGTCGAACTTGTTGAGCTTGCTGAATTGATGAGTCGACTAGAGAACTCAGGCTTGTGTAGGAAGATCTTCAAAATATAGGCAGTAAGTATAATGACGGGGTGTTATTCATTTATGGGATTTGGAGAATGGTGGAGAAGAAGTGAGGTACTTCTTGAGCTCTTAAAAGACTTCGCGCAAGCTGGAATTCACTCGAAGTCCTCAGACTTGCGTAGTGTGCTAAGGAAGAAATGAATCTTTTAGAGGTGTGTGATATGGAAGTAGGAGAGTGCAGTTGCTCAGCTAGTTAGGCATTGAACATCCCGGATGCGTGTGGGTGATGGGATGTTCATTGCTGAGTGAATTTGATCTGAGTGTAACATTCTAAATAATGTTTATGAAGATGGAAATATACCTTGGCTTGAGGTGATGTCGAACCCACTAGAGAAGTGAACTCGTTTGGCATAGTTAGTCACGCGGGGTGAGTACAACTCGTATTGTATCCTTAGGAGAGTAGTTATTATAGTTCACTCGAATACTTGGCAAATGTGGTAAAGGTGTTTGTTTACATGGAGAGTTTTGACGAGCATGTCGTCTATGTGGACTTGCATGGGGTAGCCCATGTAGTCTGCAAACAGCTTTTTGAGCAACCGTTGATAGGTTACCAAGGTAAAATCATATGCGACAGGCCGTGGATTGATGTGCTTCAACTTGCAAAGTTGGAATCGTATTGCACACTAAATAATACTAAGTGCGGCTATGCACTCATTAGGAAGTATGTGGCATAATCAATCTTGAGAAGGATTTGGAGAAGTTGAATGTTGTACTCGTCATATGGTCAAGTGCAGCATACTTGGGCTAGTGTAGCCACTTGGAGATTAGAGGTGCACACGACAGCTGGTCGTGTGCAGCTTAGTTGCATGTGGCCAAGTTGCCTTGTTCAAACATAGCCTTGTGGAAGCATTGTTTGTTATGTGTTGAATGTAGTTGTAGAACCGCATATGGGTGTAGATCCACAATCGACAATCTAGTAGCATGAAACAATAAAAAAGTTAAAATTGATTCAATCACATTGACTGGAAAAACAAAGATATAGAGTTGAAGGAAAGTCAAAGAAGCAAAAATATCCCAATATATCTCCCCAGCCTAAGTGTAGTGCCCATCTGGGTAGTATGCTTAGGTTGAGTGATACTCATCGAAGTTAATCGCGTGTGTCCAGTCAAATGCAAGTAGATTCATAACAACTCGGTTATATGCTACATAAGCAGGTCGCTACGTGATGTAGCCTGAGCTGTAAGACATGTTAGGGTGCAAGATGGCAGAACCATCGGCTCTCTGACACTCAAGTTAGTATAAATTCAGCAAGGGTAAAACATAAAACAAATAACATAGAGTGTAGGACTCCCTTTTATGTCGCGTGCAAAAAGGTGCAAAATGGGATAGATGTTGAATTTTCTCCGTAATCGTGGATTGGCTTGCTACAACATTGTAGGATGTGAAGTGATCAATAATGCCACTATACAACTTCATGTTGGGGAAATGAAATTTTTTGGGCATCTCGACCAAGGCAATGGAGTTTACGAACGGTGAATCTGTATAGTTGTATAATACTCTTTCTGAGTGGAGTTAGGATCACAGGGATCCTTTGAATCGCGGAGAAAAAGGCTACACTATGTGTGACTGGAGGTAAGGCTCCTCCCATCATGGCGGGTAAATTCGGGTTGATGATCTAATGAAAGGCGAAATGACTGGTAAATTGGACCATCCATCGTTAGCAGCGGAGCCTGGATATCGTATGCGGACATCAGTTGATAGGAAGGTAGCATGGCCGACTGAAAACTAGGATTTGGTCTTGGCGTGCAACGAGCTTAGCCAGCGGATATGACGTGCAACGTAGCTAAGTTGACCACAGAGTTGGGAAAAATTGGCGTAGAGCTGTCTATGACCAGGTGACTGGTTGGTGGAACTACTGATTACGAATTAGGATTAGGAGTAGCATGCAACGCTTTTAGCCCAGCAGACACAGCATGTGACAAGGCCATGAAGACTGCAAAATTGGTGATGAGCGACGTAGAGTCAGCTGTGACCATAGGCTGAAACTGGGGAAGGGATACCAAGGGTCTCTAGCGAAGAAGGGAGACCAGAGGTCTCTAGCGAAGAAGGGAAACTAGGGGTCTCTAGCAACGAAGGGAGACTAAGGGTCTAGTGAGGGAAGGAGACCAAGGGTCTCTGATGTGAGGAATCGAGACATGGAACCGATGATCATGAATCTATTGAGGGGTAGTCTCAATAGCAGAGAAACGTTCTAGGAGATTACGATTCTCGCGGCGTAGA
>WUAT03076385.1:0-13229 GCA_010015005.3 Ulmus americana | reverse complement strand
TATTTTATTATTATTATATATAATAAACCAGGTTATTATATATAATAATATAGTTAAGTTGAAAGTAAGGGCATTTTGGTCAAAATATAATTAATTTCATTCAATTCTGTTGTTAACCAAATTAAATAATGCTGATTCAAGTTACAATTCTGAAATACTAACCAAATAAAAGAATCAGTTTTGCTTTCTTTTCCATTCTTATTCTCATTACCATTACCATTATCATTACTATTCCGCCTGTGAACCAAACGCCACCATATTGCAAAACTTATATGGAAAGATACTAAAATACATAGAATTTTTTTCAAGAGAATCATGTTGGGTTTAACTTATTTTGTAAGAGCTTCATATAAAAAGTGACTACTAAAAGTCATGCTAATCAATACGACTCACCAAAAAAAAAAAAAGAAAAACTATATAAAGCCTTCCTATGCACATATCTAGTTATATTATAAGTTGTGATTAGTTCCTAATTTGAATAACTTAAGAAACTCAAACTGGAAGGACAACCATTTACAAATGCATCAGTATAGGCATAAACCTATAAAGTTTACACAATAAAAAAGCTACCCACCACTAAGTACATGTGAATATTTTTGCTTAATTACAAATTGAGACAAATGGATAGATATTCTTCGGATGATGAAGGTGCTCATAATTGCACAATTGCGCACCTGATATAGCACATCAAATTAGAGTGAAAATACACAACTAAAGGGTAGAAAAAAAAAAGAAAAAAGATAAGCCCGAAATATCAAAGTCGAAATAGAAGCAAATATCCACTTCCAAGAGCTCTTAATATGGGGTAAAAAAAACTTCATAAAACACCCCTCAAGCTGTCTGACAGTTGAAAGTAAAGAGCTTCAAAAACCTAAAAGAAAGAACAAAAGAAGGGAAAAAAGAGGACACGGGAAGTACGAAGCATTTGAACTCCCTCTTGGCCAACCGAAACCTAAACATAGTCAATGAGAGTTAAAGGAGTTCAACCTAGTACTTGGTCAATTCATACTTTTCTGTGAAAAGAAAAAAAAAAGGATCGAAGCTGCGTTTGTCATCTTAGTATCGATCTGATTTCCCCTCCTTGTTCTTCTGCTGATCACTGCAAAAGTAGAAACCAAACGAAGTATTAGAACCAGGATTAATTTTCATCTAGTAGCTAGACATTTTTTTTTTACATATTCCACAAACAAATGTAGAAAAGTTACCATATAGTTCTAATTTCAAGATGTTTAACAAGTATTTTAGTAGAGCAGTAGCTAGATTTATTTGCCAATTCCACAAGTAAAGGTGGAAATCTTACCATATAACAATAGTATGATGATATTTAACAAGTATTTCAAAAGAATAGCTCAAAATAAATGTAAAAAAATTGCTATATAACACTATTTTCACTATGTTTAACAAGTATTTCAGAAGAGTAGTGTCGAAACTAAGATTTAAATCTGTAGAATTCCAAAGTAAAAATACAAAATTATGTGTTTAACATCCAAAGATTATTACTCTCTTTCATCAAATCAAAAACCTGGAAATATAATGAAAAGCTTAGTAGGAAGACTTACAATATATTAAACTACGCGATGTCATGCGTTTTCGCATGACAGAGAGACCTTGATCCTCTCGACGGTGCAAGCAATGAGATTGTTCACAGTGGCGACGGAGCCAAGAGAAAGCTTGGCAGTAGGAACCGAATCAACCAAAATCTGGAAAGCAACAGTCAGCAGGGATCCACCGGGGGCGGTGGCATCCCCTCCGCCGTCGGGGAGGATGGCGAATCCCGAGGGTAGAAGAGCCACGTAGTCAGGGTCGCCGCCGTTGAGCACCACATTCATGGCTTGGATATCGACCGGAGCATAGATTACGAAAGAGCCGGTTGGGTCACTGCAACTCTCTTGGAGGATCAGCATGTTGCTCTGGCTTGAATTGGCACTCTGCAAGATCTTCACGGTCAGATTGGAATAAAGAAAAAATGAGAAGAGAAAAAAGGAGATATAAGAGTTTACGTTTACACGAAGAAGAGAGACACTATTTCCTGTTTCACGACCATTGGCAATATGTGCCATTTCTTGAACGTTTCCTCCATTGGAGAGAATATCCCACTGTTGATCACAAGAAATAGTGTCATTTAAATTAATAAAATAAAGCCTCATCAAAATTTTAGGGGGTATAATGCAAATTTTTTTAAACATCTTGGGCAGTCGCCCACCCACGTCTACACCTAGGTTGGTCCCTGTGGACAAGTGACAACATATGTTTAGTTCAACGGTCAATACAACCTAAGTGGTATTTATCCATGAGCAATCACACAACAAGTGATCAATTTGAATACAAATGCAATTCTAATTAGTATTAGTCAATAAACATTACGTGATAAACTTATACAAGCAAGCATTCATTGAGATTAATTGATTTATGAATATCATGGGTCAATTTATATAATTAGTATGATAACACGCATAAATTAATATTTATGTCCATACCATAATTTGACAATATAAAATTATCCTAAACTTGTGCAAACTTCATAAAGATTGATCCATATTCTCACCTGTAGTTCAAGAAAAATCCATCCATATATACTATCAAATGCAATGTGTAATTAATTTGAAACCATAAGGTAAACTAGCATATTTAATATCAAGCAATATATATATGGCTATTGCTGCTATTTCAAAATAATTTATGAAACCTAATTAACAATAAAAATCACACAACATCGCGTGAACAATATCTAACTAGCATGGAAAATTTCACGATAATGAACTCCTAACGAATTAGGAATTACATTTTCAAATACCTCACTTCGGAAAGTCTCATCGCGGAGAAAATCAAAAACCCTATTTGGCGAAACAGGAAGCCAGAAGGAAGTTGCAGCACTCAGCACAATACCCGGAGGCCTGCCTGGGTCATCAACACTCTTCCTGGTCATCACTCTAACATCATCTGCACCAGTTCCAGATAATGTTGTCCAGGTATGAGTTGTGGAGGCTCCCACTCCAGCACAGAAGCTAAATACCATTCGTTCAGCCAGCTTTAACATACTCTTTCGACCTTCCGGGTTGGTTATCACTAATCAAGTCATTAACAAAACGAGTAGATTAGTAAAGGAGTGAGAGAGGAGAAAATGTCAAACATAAAAACATTAAAATTAAAATGGGGTAGAATTTATTAGGGCAAGTTTCTGGAATTTAATTATCATATTGAATAAGACCGTTATATATTATATTTGAAGAATATGTAAAATAATGTACTATGTCATGTCATGTCGTGATATTAAATAAAATTATTAAATTAATCATGACTGTTACATGTTATATTTTAAAAATGCATATTGTCATGTCAGATAATGATAAGTTCTAAGGACCAATATTGGTATAAAACTCAAAAATTAAGATAGATTTTAGTATAATTACCACCAACTTCACCAGTAGGAATGTTAGTAGCCATGGCACTAGCAAGCCTTTCACATTGACGATCCAAGGTGGCAACCCATCTTTTTGCCCCAAATGCATGACCAGAGCTAACTAGCTGCTTGTACAAATTGTGAAGGTTTCTATCTTCCGCCACTTCCACATGTTCAACCCATGTAACCTACACATTATAAATGAACACATAACTTAATAAAAGGATTAACAAATCCACACATAAAGTACAGAAAAGTTGGGAATATAATGATTTGTTTAATTACCTTGGAATAACCATTAGGCATTTCTTGGATTAGGCAACCAGAAGGCCTTCTCCTACATCTGACTGCTGGACTTGGTCGCAAGCTATCCAAGGAAACATCAACAACAGCCCAGTTCCCATCTCCATGTTGTTTACAGTATCTCACATAATAGCTCTCACGAGTTGGAACAAGTGGTGAAGGAACTTGGAATTCTGCAGTCATCTATATAATAAAAAAATTAAATTAAATTATGTCACACATATAGATATATATGTATAAAAATCATGCATGGTTATAAAGTATATTTATGTATATACCACTTGTAGGGCTCCATTGAAATTGCCTGCCACTCCAGTTGAGAGAACCTCCAAAGGCATTGCTCTTGAGACAATGGAAGAAAACATGGACGACCACTGACCCTAAACATCATAAGAAGAAACATGAAATTAATAGAATTAAACTTGGTTCACTTAGGAAGAATAAAAATATATTCTAAAACCCTACCACATCCATGAGAATCTCAACAAGGCTAATGTGGTTCATGATAACAACAGCAGTCTCGCGGGAAGCTTCGGTGTTAAACCCTGACGGTTTGGGTCCGATTCCTCTAGAAAAAGTGTGATTATATTCCTCTTCATTCAGCACAATGTTAGTTCCATCCATGCTTGGAATCCACAAGGGTTCGTTCACCTGAGCCATCCTGATCAATTCCTCCATGGCTGCAACCGCAAGCTCGATGATCAATGGCTTGTCAGCCTCGCTCGGACCGCTAATTGGTGCCCTGAGGAGATCATACATTTCCCCGGGAATGCCGGCCTGAGGACCGAAGTTCCCAACGCCGAGTTCAAGACCGCGAGGAGCAGCAACCGGAGAGGAGAGCAGAGGGTAGCTACCCACAGGCTTGCCTACATATTTCGCAGCAATGGCAGAGATACGATCAATCTGAACAAAATAAACTAGATTAGTAAACAAAATAAGATAAAGTTTGTACAATAAAACACTACTTATTGTAAATAAATATATAAATATTATACCTCTTCTCTCAGGCGAGCATTCTCGAGCCTCAAGTGATGCTCATCAAACGACATCTCTCCTATTGCCGCTGGGCCTCCACAGTTAGGGCAAGAGGCGTTGCCTATAGCTTCTCTGTACCTCATGTTGTCTAGCTTCAGCTTCTCATTTTCAGATCGGAGTTGGGTGTTCTCATGGCGCTCGTGTTGAGTCTACAACAAAAATCAACAAATATTAAACCCTAGAAATAACAGAAAAGAGACAACAAAAGGCCAAAAAAAAAAACATAAACCGTTAAAACCTTCATTTGAGTTCGCTTGTTCTGGAACCAGAACTTCACTTGCAATGGCTCCAAACCCAATTCCCGACTCAGCTCCTTCCTCTGTTTGTCATCCGGGTGCGGACACTCCTTGAAGAAACTAATAAAACCCGAAATCAGTTAGGGTTAAGAGATGAGGAAACTAGAGAATTTTGGAAGTATAACAAACAAAGTGGGAAACTCACGCTTCCATTTCTTGAATCTGGTGCTGAGTGTGGCGGTGATAGCGTTTCTTCTTCCCTTTGGGGTTGTTCTCCTGATCGTCGCCGGAGCCGCCTTCCTGATTCTCGCTGCCGGATTGGTTAGCAACGTCGAAATCATCTTCTCGGCCGAGTCGAGCCAAATCGCTCTCCGATGGAGTGTTTTGCTGGACAGACATGTCAAGTGGGTGGTGAAGTTGCCCGTCCATCATGTTTGGCTGAAACATTTCTACAGATCTTCAAGATTTTGTACGCTAAAAAAAAAGACTCTTTGTCTCCCAAACATATAAAGAAAACAAGTTTGTTTTAGAAGATATATATCTATAAGCGTTATTAAACTAATATAGTCGACTAATGGATTTGTAAAAAGGAAAAGTTTTCACTCTTTTCTCTCACTTTCTCTCTCACCCGTATGATAGGACTGAAGAGAGAAAGTTCGCAAATTTCGAGATGGATTTTACTTAAAACAGTAGAGAATTAATCTCTGTTTGGCCAAACACACCTCATGAAGAAGCGTTTATAAGCCCATAACGAGTATTTAAGGAAGAAATCCTTGAGAGGTTGAGGAAGAAATATAAGATCCAAACCCATTAATAACAATATAATATAATCATAAAAAATAAAAATAAAAGACAAAATTTGTTAGAAAAATAAAATGTTCATAAGCAATTAAGTGTTTTCCGAGCCTCTTTACCTGACCAAGAGTTAGTGCTGATGAAGAAGATCCAAAGCCACCAACATTTCCATTTCTTCCGATCATAGCTGGCATATTTCTCGCCGGAATCGTAATCCCGCCGGGCATAATTTAAAACCCAGAAACCCTAAGCAACTTCTAGACTCAAAACCAGTAGTACAAAAGCCAAACAACTTTTGGGTTCTAGAAAAATAAGTACTGGAAAATAGTCAAACATATAGATATGAGCTGACAATGCTTTTTTCTACTTTCTGCCAATCAGTTTTCTTACGTTAAGAAAAAGGATTATTTGGACCAAAACGAAAGACTTTCTTTTTTTTCTTTTTGTAAAATTTGATTTGATTTTTATTTTTTTTTACAGACCAAAATGTAGGAGAGACAAAAAACAAATATATAATCCAAAACGAAGATCTCGGAATATATATCTTTGCCTTATTCCTTGATATCCCTATCTGAAAATAACCAGGAAAAAATGAAAAATGTAAGAAACACACACACACACACATATATATATATATATATATAACCAAAGGCAGAAAGGGAGAAAAATATGGAAACCAAAAATCTACTTATAAAAGACGATTTGACTCACCAGTGTTGAGATATCTCTATCTTCACAAAAAGCCCCCCAAGAAAGAAGCTTTTTCAGATCTGCTTTGTGGGTGATGAAGCTGCCGGAAAGCCTCGAATTGGGTCTCCAAAAAGGGTTTTCCGGCGAGTGTTTGTGATGGGAGAAAAAGGGTTTCGAGAGAGAAAAGGAAAAAAAGAAGAAGAAGAGATGGGAAGAGGTGGGAGGGAGAAAGAAAGGAGAGAGTGAGAGGGAGATAAAAGGGAAAAGAGACGTTGTAACGGAGGAAAGGGGAAGAGGAAAGGGGGGAAGTAGACGGAGAGAAATCAGGTAGCGAGGAGTAATTGCAGAGCGTGTATTGAGAGGGTGCAATTGCATTAAATGGAGGGAGAGAGAGGTGTAAATGCTAGGAGAGAGAAAGAGACTATGAGAGAGAGGGTGAGATATATAGAATTTAGAAAGAGAAGTGAGAAAATGAGAGAGGGTATTTTTTTAGGTATTTGATTTTCTACCCCTTTATTTGATAGTATTATGGAATGACGGCTACCAAACACAAACAAAAACCTTTTACAAAAAGAAAATCATTATAGTAATATGATAATCTTGTTATATTACACTTGAGTGTTAATCAAGTTGGTAAAAAAATTAAGATTATAATATGAGATACGATCTGTTATGGTACTAGTGTTCTTTAAAATATATATATATATATATATATATATATATATATATATATAATATATGATACTATTTGAATATGATACTTTTATGTTCTTTCATTTATTATTCTCATAAAATATTTGGGTAATTTATGATGCGTTGGATTATGTTATGATTCTTCTTATAACTGGACATATGTATTTTTAGTAATTATGATTGTAAATATTTACATAATTAATTATAACTGGACATCTGTAATTTTAATAATTATGATTGTAAATATTTATGACTAAATCGTGTTTGTTTGGAATGTATATTTTTTTAATGATTATGATCGTAAATATTTATAATCAAATCTTATTTGTTTGGAATGTATTTTTCTTGTGATTATGATCGTAAATATTTATGACCGAATTATGTTTATTTGGAATGTATTGATATAACGTGCATGAAATTATAAAGCGGTTTATAGCTTGCAAGATATGACATTGTTTGCACATTTCTGTCTTAAAAATATGATTTGACTTCAAAATTTATTTAGTTAATAAAAATTCACATAAGTTTGTCCCCATAACATTGTCGTTAATTTTTTTTTTTTAATGGGTCGTAATATTGTCGTTAATTAATAAGTTACAAAAGAATGACATACATGAAATTACATTTGTGTATCTACTTAAATAGCACCCTCCTACTCAAAGCATTTTAAACTAGACCCTTAACAAAATCGCAAAGAACTATCTAATGTTTTTACATAAAACTCTTAGTTTCAAGGGCCACATCTTGCGATTTCAATAGTTGTTTGTTAGATAGGGCAACCACACATGAAACCTACTTTTATTCAACAAAAATTCAATCTATATATCAATAAATAAACTTGTTTCACTGTCGAAATGAGAACAAAAAATAGTAATCAAACTCAGGTAAAATGAAGCAACACAAAGAGTATTTTATTGTCTTCCATGTATATATTATACAAACTATAATTTTAAAATTTTATTCAAAAAAAAAAAAATTTGCTTGAAATTGAGAGATGTGGACAAACTTTGTTCTTTTTTCCTCGTTGATTCCTTTTTTTGTTTCTTAGCCGTAGAAAAATTAAAATGTGCATCATAATTAATTTTCAAGAAGGGGAAAGCATATATGCAGGTGGATTGCTAGTAAATATATATCTACCAACAAAGTTCTTCTTGTTTCTTTTTAATTATATTTCTTCTATATTGTTTAAGTTTCTTCTAACAATTTAATGTTTAAGTTTCTTCTAACAATTTAATGTCAATTAGAAGATAATGTAAGTGCAACTAAAATTTATATATTCCCTGAATTAAATGAAAAACAATAACGTTGATGATCTTTAATAATGATTTTGATACATATATGAATTTTGGTCTGTCGAGATATATATTATATTCACAGTACACATTATATATCATTGTCAATTATACAGAATGTTTAAAATTTAAAGGATAAGCTATAATAATCATAAAACTTGTGCAAAATGAAATGAGCATTTATTAGTTTTTTTAACTAAAATTTTCTAAGAATATGCATTTATTATTTTAAGTTTGGAAGAAGGTGAAAGGTATAAATAATTAAATACATGAGACTATGAGAGTATGACACTGAGCTGTGACGTGAAACCAATGACAGCCCAACAATGACCTGAAATTATGTAGAGAATTAAACTATTACAAATTTAGTCCTCTCCTCCTTGACCATGCCAAATTGGACCCAAAAATAAGTAAAAAGCACAAGAAAACTAATTTTTTTTCTAGGAATAAGCAAAGCTTAAAGGGATAGATGGTTTTTGGTCACACGCTATATGTAAAAGGCTAATTTGGCTAATTGATTGATAGGAGCTTTGTTACTTAACGTGAACTTTTTTATTATAACCTTCCATTTTGAATTGGAATGTCTCTTTCTCAATTTTTTGACCTTTTTTTTATTTGTTTCATGTTGTGCAAGAACGTGTGAAATAAAATAAATGAAGATGTATGTTTCATGTGAAACTGATTGAAATGCTTATGGAATTGACTATATATCCAAGGAAGAGGATTAGGGCAAGATAACTATTACAAGTATTACCATATATAAAATACTCCAATACCAACAATTTATTTATTTTTATTTTTATAATTTTTTAAAGCCACCAAACTTAGTTATTACTTTGGGGAAAAAAAGAGATATAAACATTTATCAGTTAATTTTTTTCTTATTCTTTTAATATAAATTCTATTGATATTTCATAACTGTTCATTGTGTTTTATATATAATACAATAATTTTTTCAAAACGCATCAATCCTTTTTTTTCTTTCAAATTTGTCGGGTAAACATGGTTGCGGTGAATTTGACCGAAGGATGCCTTGTTGTGACTATAAACTTTTTTTTTAATAAAAAAAAATGGTCAGATTAATGTGTTTTGAAATAAATAAATCGTTATAGTACTTGTGATGGACCAACAGTAAATTCCTTTTTTTTTCCCAGTCAAAAAATACAGTAAATTCTTTTTTTTTCTTACTATATATATAAATGGTCCAATTTCTTTTTATCTGATTTTCTTTTTTGTTATTTTACGTTTGGAAGAGTCGATTCTCACAATTTTGTTTTAAGGGTCTATATACTCTATTTACTATTGTAACCTTAATTGGCAGAAAAAACGTATCCTAAATTAAAAGGCAACTAATAATAGTTATGATTTTGCACACCTTATGTTTATATCTTAGGTCTTTTTTTCTTTCTTTCTTTTATTAGTTACTTTTTTTTTTCGATCAATCTTTTTAATTAGTTACTTAGCTTACATATTATATTTCAATTAAAAAAAATTACATACTAAACACAACAAAACATTCACTATATTCCATTCTATATATTTACACTCCAGTGTATGCTAAATTGCTAATATCAGTTTATTTATGCATACCAAACGCACTAGAGATTGCTGTTGAAACGATTGCAATGTGTTACGTACCCTTTTAAATAAGATTAAAGATTACCCAATTAGTCAAAATCATTTTCCAAAGTAAATAACAACTATATATTCGAAAATGTAAGAAAATACATATTTGCGTTTTACCATAATCCTTTTTAGTTCTTTTATTTTTTAGAATTTGAGTAGATATTCCGTACGTCTTTCCTTTTTTTTTTTTTTTCACATTATTTTCCTTTTTCATTTTTTGTTGAGTTTATATATATTAACAGCTAGTAAGGAGCAATATGTTAGAATACAGCGCCCTCAACCCTTTTCTCTTTTAAAATATACATATATACTACATCTACGCTTGTTCTTGGTAGAGAGTAGAAAAAAAAAAACTCCATTCCCCCAAAAAACATAATAATAAATGAAAAATAAGAAATAAAAAAAAGCTCACAAAGAATAAGTAGCAGGCAATTTGTAGCGAATAAACACTAGATCTCACGTATCATTTTTAAAAAACATAATATTACGAATGGTATTATATTGTAATCTTTAAAAAATATTTATATAATATATAATGCATACAAATATTCAACTATAAAATATCATAATAATATAAAATTTATTATGTTTTATCATTTAAAATATAAATTAATCTTAATTATAAGGAATTATAAGGGGTATTTCTATTTAATTTTTTATTTATTTAAAAAAAACAAAAATAATATGAAACGAATAAAGCGTGAATTGTAAATTTTTGACACCTATAAACACACATTATCATTTTTTATTTTTTTTCAGAGGCCACACACATACACTCGTATCAATTCATATTTGTACATACAGTCATACATATATTACAAGATAAATCGCCTTTGATTCCGAAATTGCCCTCTTTCTCGCCCCTTATTTAATGAACCTGATCTACACAGACTCTGCATGGCTAAGGCGCCATTTACTACGTTCATGCCTCTCTCGTCTCCCTTACCCGATACCCCCCTCGGATTTCACATAATCCACCTTATGCCCCTTCCAAAAAATATACGCAATGTGTGAGCTCTTACCACGCGCGCCTTACTTACGTGGGCTCCACACTCAGCCCCACTTGTGAGTTGTGGGCCCCGAGGGCGAGCACCCTTGTCATGTGTCCAATATTATTGGAGGCGCGTGGCGTGAACTGTCGCGTGGGATTATTTTGCGTACTCTTTTGCCTCGGTCCCGTATGTTGACCTTTTTGGCTTTGGAAGTCAAAACGCCGCGTTTTGTTCGCAAGGTTTGGCCAATAAGAACTACCAGAGTTGGAAATTGGGATGGGTCCCTTCTTAGGACTGTGGGCCCGTTTGTTAACAAGTCAAAACACACTAAACGATGGTAATTATTATTATTATTATTATAGGGGTGTAGTCTACAACGTGTAGATTGTTATTTTACCTTTGAAGTTCCTCAACTTTTATTTGGTTGGAATATTGAAGGCGCGTTTACAATTTATGAAGAATGAATAATTTTGAGACAATCATGGAGAATGTAAGCGAAACATAACTTTTTTTCGTTAAGAATAGAAATCGGAATATAAACATGTTTTATTGATTATTGATTATTGTTATAATCGAATTTGATAAACCTGATTAATAATACAAAATACATAAATAGTTATACAGCCTTGGTTAAGACACTATCAGAATAAAAAAAAAAAAAGCAAAAGTAGTATTTTTATTGAGCCTAGGCAAGCACATGTGCAATTTTGTAGAGAGAATGTAGAAAATTGAGAGAGAAAGAGAGGGGTTGAAAATCATAAATAACGTAATGATGCCTTTAATGCTCTCGACTATTTATAAATAAATGTGAAGAGTATTTTTATATAATATATGTCACTTCTCTTTATTACAAGAAAATCGGCCAAAAATAACAATGATTTTTACAAATGTTGTTTTTGGATAAAAAAAAATTACATTTTTTCGTTATGATCCAAATTTGGTCTCTAAAAATACAACGTTTATATTTTTTTTTTATGTTGTTTTTATAATTAAAAGAATGCATTTTTTTTTCTCAAAAAACGTTGTATTTGATAATATGAATTTTACCACATTATTTATTAAAAAAAACGTATAAATTGGCTAATTTTTTTTTTTAATTAAAAACTATGTTTTTCTTGACAAAATCTAGTGAAAGAGCTAAAAAAAATTTCATTCTATTTTTATTTTTCCCGCCCAATTTTCCCACTAAAATGGATAAATGTTGTTTTTGGCCAAAATTTGTAAAAAGTACATTTTTAACCTTTTAAAATTTTTATTTCATTTCATTGAAAAATCAGTGCGCGAATCTAATCTAAAAGGCGGAGGAAGTGTTATCTTTGTTTCTCATCTTCCAAGGGTTTTTCCACCTTCCACCGTCATAGCTTCAACCTTCCATTCCTTTTATTCCCACATTTTCTTTTTTGTTTCAGTTTCTCCTTTTTCTATTGGACTAGGGATTGCAAATCAAAATCCCTAGCCCATTCCTCTTCTCTTGATTTGGGGCAAAGAGGGCTAGAGCTGCCGCTACCCTTCCTTGCCAACTGTCAGCCATCCCTTCACACCTCCATGCTCTGGCAAGTGTCCCCATCGGGACTCACCTCTCGCACAATGGTTTTTCCTGATTGCGATAGTGGCTTCGTGCCAGAGTAGGTTCCCATTGGCGGGTTGGGTTAGAAGGGCGTGGGAGCTGTTTGAAGACTAGTTCTTGTCAAACTTGGGTTTGGATGCTGTGGTTTTCTTGCATATTTTTGTCTTCAGGTTAGCTTTGATACGTTAGTTGTATTGAGCTTTTATACGTTGAGTTTTTCATTTACTCATTCATTTTTATGAAAATTTTATGTAATAAGATTTGCTATAAGATAATTAAAAAATTCGATTGATTCGAATCCCACCATGTTTTGTACTTTAACACTTGTTTATTTCCATGTATTTTCATTTGTACCTAATTTTTTTTTAGAGAATTGAGCTAATTTTACAGAAAACACTAGGCATAATTGTTGGAAGGTGTATGTGTAAGCTAACAGATAGATGGCCTGCGGCACATCTGATTTCATGCCGCGGCCCTTTTGCTCCTGCCATTATAGAAATTCGCCCACCAATATCCGAGTCGTGGCCCTCAAATACCATGTTGCGCCCTGGTCTTTCCTGTTCCACCGACTGAGCGTGTATTGTAGATGGGCCGCGGCAC
>WUAT03076275.1:0-13231 GCA_010015005.3 Ulmus americana | reverse complement strand
AGATGAGTTTTGAAAGGAAGTTTTAGAAAGCAAAGAAAGGAAAAGCTTTCAGCATTTTTCTGCATTGCATGAAAAACGTGATTTTCTACACTTTCTCGCATTGCATGAAAATTGTTTTGTGAGGCTAAGATGTTGTACTTACTGGGATTTAAACTCACTTTGTTTGTGTTATAGTTTTGGCAGGTAAGAAACCCCTGGAAACCTATTTGAAGGATGGATACAGGCTGACATGAGACCATGGGAAAGCTAAGGGAAAGACAATGGAAAAGTTGAAGAGATTTCTGCAGTCGAAGCAAAGTTTTAAAATGTTGTTCATTTATTACTGTACTTGAAATTTTGTATAAAAAGACTGCAAAACGATATTCTTTTAGTTTTTATGTTTGCTGCTAAAAAATGTTTAGAGGTTTTCAAATCCTATTTATGAAAACCATTTAGTTAAAGATTTTAGACTCCAAGAGTCAAAATACAGTTTTTGTATTATTTATGTTAGGGTATTTTCTACGATATTGGGTAAAGCATAATTTTAGTGAAATACATTTTACAATGGATTTTAAAGATAATTTCAAATTAATGTAGCAATTAAATGTTCGAGAAGTTCGAGATTTCACACTTTAGTACCTTGAGCTCACTCATATTTTTTAAAATACCAAAAATACCCTTTGACTTTCAAATTAAAAATAAAACCACAAACCTAATCTAATCACTATTCATCTTCCCCGTTCCCCTTTGTCTTCCCCATCCCGATTGTTGTATGTAAGATCCCATCACGATTTCGTGCCACCCCAACCCTTACCGCTACCCCAACCAACCATTTATCCCTCCTACTCGCCACCACTAACCTTATCCCCAAGACCCAAATGGAAACAACTCTGGTTACGGCATCTCCTCAACCACCTCTCATCAACTCATTTCCCAATTTGAGCTTCCACCTTTCCAATTCGCATGGAACCCGGCCCCAAAATCTAATCATATGCGTAAGAAGAAGAAGAAGAAGGAAGTCGTTGGACTTGGCAATCAAAGAATTGGCCAACGGAGATGGGAGTGGAGAGGGTTTTGTGTATTGGAAGGATTTCGGATGGGGATGGATCGATCCATGGGCAAGAAGAAGAAGAAGGAAGTTGTGGTTACATGGGTTTTTGGTGATTTGTTGCTTTGGTTTGCTGTTTGGGAAATATATTTGTTGCGGTGGGTTTTGGGTTTTGCTCCATTTGGAGTTGCTCTGATTCAATTTTGGGAAAAGAGAGGAATTGAAATTTGAGTTTTGGGGTTTTGCTTTGGGAGTTTCATCAGATCTCCGCCGTTTCAATTCTGGGAAAGATGAAGACGGAAGAAGGGTGGTGCCGAGGCCAAAAAATATAGAGGTGAGGTTTGATTGTTTTTCTTGATTTTTGAAAGTTTGAAGGTGAAGGTACAGTGGAAAAATGGTGGATTTATGATAGTTTAGAATATTTGGGAATTTTTTCAGGTTATTTTTTTTCTGTGATTTTTGGATTTGGAATTTTTTTTCTTTTTCCAGGTCGAATCAGTTCTGGGAAAGATGAAGACGAAAGAAGAGTGGTGCCGAGGCCAGAAAATATGGAGGTGAGTTTGATTGTTTTTCTTGATTTCTGAAAGTTTGAAGGTGATGGTACAATGGAAAAATGGTGGATTTATGATAGTCTAGAAGATTTGGGAATTTTTTTAGGTAATTTTTTTTTTTTGTGATTTTTGGATCTGGAATTTTTTTTTTCTTTTTTCAAGTTGAATCAATTCTATGAAAGATGAAGACAGAAGAAGATTGGTGCCGAGGCCAAAAAATATGGAGGTGAGTTTGATTGTTTTTCTTGATTTTTGAAAGTTTGAAGGTGATGGTACAGTGAAAAAATGGTGGATTTATGATAGTCTTGAAGATTTGGGAATTTTTTCAGGTCATTTTTTTATTTGTGATTTTTGGATCTGGAATTTTTTTTTTCTTTTTTCAAGTGGATGGCCGGCTGTCAGGGATGGTGCCCATGTCAAGGGTGGTCATTTTTTCAGGTGGATGGCTGGCCGTCGGGGATGGTGCCCATGTCAAGGGTGGTCGAGTAAGGCCGAAGAGTTCAAGTTTGAATTATTTTGATGTTTAATAAAACTTGTTTTAGTTTAAAGTTTTTTTTTTTAATTTTTTAATTTTTTTTTTATAATTTGAATAATTTTTAATTTAAAAGTCAAAAGGTATTTTTGGTATTTAAAAAAATATGGGTGAGCTTAGGGTACTAAAGCATTATTTTCGCAAATAAGAGACCCCATTTTGGTATTTTCCAAAACTCGGGATAGTTTTTAAAACTTCGTCAAACTAGAGGGTACTAAAATGTAATTATCCCAAAAATTAATAACTCACTTAACACAAAAAGAATACCGACCAGTGGCCTCTACCATTAATATCGCTAATAATAATTCTACTAATCAATCCATTTCGTGCAGTCGTGTTTGGCTTTAAATCTCTAAGGGCTGTTTGGTTCAATGACTTGAATTTAAAAATACTTTTATCAAACAAATTTGAATTTACTGTCTTTTTGAACAAAAAGTGGTGACGTCTGCATGGGACATTCTTGATCATCTCTTTCACAATAAGAAAGTGCATGCACATTTCTCCATAATTCAATAAAATAAACAAATTCAATTATTTGAGATCAAGTTTGCAGCTTTTATGCAAATTTGTTGGATTTTGTTATATTTTTCTATTTGTCATATTAGAAATTAAAAATAAAATAAAAAATCAATAAATATCAAACCAAATGACTCGGAGTAACTTTCCGATATAATCTCAATAGTTGTTTCAAAATATTTGTGATCTGTCATTTGAACTTCAGATTAAGACTATTTCAATTTCATTTCCTATTTTTATGAGATCAAGAAAATAATAAAGAAAAAGATATATGCTTTGCTTAGTACATATATCTGTAATAAACAGAGTAAATTGCAGAAAGAGATGAAATAAAGCTAGAGGCAATTTTATTTTTTCGGCGGAAGCTTGCTTTTCTCCTTTTTTTCTTCTTCCTTTTGGTTTAATTAAAAGCAGAGAAAGAATCACTTTTCACAACTTTTGAAACCACTGACAAAGCAAAAATGTGGTTGCCAAAGCCTTCAATTCTCATCCAGTTGCTCATTCTTTTTTCTCTGTTTCAAATACCTGCTCTAGCGATCAAAAAAGTATGAATCACTGGGATTTACACAATCCTTTTTCTTTTCTGGGTTTTCATCAAAAATCTTTTCTATCCATGATTCTACATTGGAATTTAAACTGATGTTGTTCTTGTTTCATTCTGAGCAGTCTTATATAGTTTACTTGGGATCACATTCACATGGCCCAAAAGTTTCAGAAGCTGATCTTGATGCTGTGACTCAATCTCATTATGACTTTCTCAGTTCTTTTTTGGGAAGGTAAGCTTGCCCATGATATATATATTTTTTTCTTGTAATTTTCTCTTCTGTAAAGTGTTGTTTGGTTCCATATTTTTTCAGTACAGAGAAGGCAAAAAATGCTATCTTTTACTCTTATCAGAGATATATCAATGGATTTGCTGCCAATCTTGAAGAGGAAGAGGCAGCTGAAATTGCAAGTAAGAATCCACATCATATATATATATATATATATATATATTTATTCCAGTATATACATATTTATATTATTATTTTGTGTCGATGTAGAGAATCCAAGAGTTGTCTCGGTGTTCTTAAACAAAGGAAGAAAATTACACACAACACGTTCATGGGAATTTATGTTACAGGAAAAGAATGATGTGGTTCTTCGCAATTCGTTATGGGAAAAATCCAGATTTGGTTCAGATACAATAATTGGAAATCTTGACACTGGTACATTTGCTTTTCTAGTTCTGTTTGAATTTTCCATTAACCCGTTGATTATACACGAGTAATTTACATGTTCATCATATAAATAGACCCTTTATATATATAATCCAGTTTTGTAATTGTTTGTTTCATGTTGGTGTTGTGCAAGGTGTTTGGCCAAAATCACAGAGCTTTAATGACAAAGGGTATAAACCAATTCCAGCGAGATGGAAAGGAATCTGTCAGAACTCTAGCGTGGAATTCACTTGTAACAGGTTTAGCTCTATCTTATCTTATGTCTCATTTGATTCTCCGCTAAAAACAGTACTTGTTAATTGTCTTATTGGGATTCCGGGTCCTACCCTACAAAACTTGCCTTTTTCTTTTTCCTTTTCTTCTTAAACAAGTCCATGATTCCGACAAAAGCAAGTGAATATTTACGTTAAAAGCAGGCTTATTTTTCGTTTTTTTGCTTAGAATCATCCTGCATGATATGAAAAATTAAAGAAACGTTTGTTTTCTGGGCCACTGTTGTCTTTCTAGTGCTTTGGTTCATGCCCTTTCAAGGAAATGGCCAAATCATAGGGTCTTTCAAATACCAACTTTATTGCAGTTCTCTTTTACCTTTATTAGAGGATAAAAAGAAAGATGGCCAAATTAAAGCTTCAAAAAGTTGCAAATTCCACCTCCTTTAGTTTTTGGGTGTTTGAGCCGCGACTTAGATAATTTTTTGAATATAATTCTAAATTTTTTAATAAAAATAAATGGAGTTTACAAGATTAAAAAAATAATAATTTTATTAAAAAATAATAAAAATATTGAGATTTAATAATAAAATAATATTTTATGTAAAAAGTGGTAAGAATATTAATAATATGACGTAAAAAGTAGTAACGTATATGTGTGTAAGATGTAAAAGGTGATAGGATTTAGGTGTGTAAAATGATAAAATGAGATAAGATGATGTAAAAGTCAGTAAGGTCCACGTGATAAAATATGATAGGATAAGATAATATATAGAATAGGAAAAAGAACGATTTTTGAAAAATATGACTAGATATGAAAACTTTTGGGTAGGGTGTAGAACATAATCTAATTTTCCTCCATTTTAATCTCTTTATATGTGTAGCCTACATGATTGAATAACTTCCTGTGTTCGATAAGTTGCTTTTTTCTTTCACTTTGTCCTTCCAAAAATGATAGATGATCAAAATCGATTTTATGTAATTATGTAGTAATTGACAACAGCAAACAACTAAGTAAAATTGTTTGCTTCTAAATCGATCATAACTTGTTGTTTAAGAGGTAAATAGATAACAAAAAAGAAATATTGGTGATTTCAGGAAGCTTATAGGAGCAAGGTACTTCAACAAAGGCTATGCAGCGTTTGGAGGGAAACTAAACTCTTCCTTTGAAACTGCACTTGACCATCAAGGTCATGGCACTCACACCTTGTCCACAGCCGGTGGCAACTTTGTTCCTGGAGCCAATGTATTCGGTATGGGCAATGGAACGGCCAAAGGGGGTTCCCCTAAAGCCCGAGTAGCGGCTTACAAGGTTTGCTGGCCACCGATCGAAGGCAACGAATGCTTTGATGCTGATATATTGGCAGGATTTGAAATGGCAATACAAGATGGAGTTGATGTGCTTTCGGTTTCACTTGGTTCGTTGTCTGCTGATTACTTGGAGGATGGTATTGCAATTGGGTCTTTTCATGCTGTCAGGAATGGTATTGTAGTTGTTTGCTCTGCTGGAAATTCTGGACCATCCCCTGGAACTGTAACAAACGTTGCACCTTGGATAATAACTGTGGGAGCTAGTACTTTGGACAGGGAGTTCCAAGCTTTCGTTGAGCTTCCGAATGGTTTGCGCCTCAAGGTTAATCCAATATTACATATCTTCTTCTTTTAATCACCTTTTTAGTATCCTAAGCCTTAATTTGTAACACGGAATGAGGAGAGCAATAGTCTCATCCAACCCCATCTCATTCCAATTGGACTAAGCATGTATTTTTTCTCCTTTGACACTAGGGAGTGAGCCTTTCGGGTGCTTTACCCGAACGAAAACTCTATCCACTAATCAGTGCCACAGAAGCTAGATTGTCCAGTGTTCTTGCTGAAGAAGCGTAAGAACATTATTTTGATCTCATTGCTTACCTATCCGGTTTTCAAGTTAAGAGCCTTTGTTTGAAGCTTTTGCAGTGTTGTTCACTGGAGCATTTTACTGTTTTGGTGCAGGATGCTCTGTATGAAAGGAACACTGGATCCTAAAAAGGTGAAGGGAAAAATTTTGGTCTGTTTAAGGGGTGAGACTGCTAGAGTAGACAAGGGTGAACAGGCAGTTCTGGCGGGAGCAGCAGGGATGATTCTTTGCAACGACGAGTCAGATGGGAACGAACTCATTTCGGATCCTCATCTTCTACCAGCATCCCAGATTACCTACACTGATGGTGAAACTGTTTTCAAATACATCAATTCCACAAAGTAACTCTCTTTCTCACTCTTTCCCTCTCTTTCTCTCCAAGCAAACACTAGACTGACTTTATTTTTTTTCTTCTTATGCATAAACAGAAATCCACAAGGCTATATCACGCCACCAGTTACAAAACTTGACACAAAGCCTGCTCCATTCATGGCTTCATTCTCCGCTCGAGGTCCCAATCCTATTACTCCTGAGATCCTTAAGGTGTGGCTTTAATTTCCAACTTCAAACAAACTAAAATATCTTTCCAATTTCTTCTCAAAAACTAAATTAAACTTTGTGATGTTCAGCCTGATATTACTGCTCCTGGAGTTAATATCATAGCAGCTTTCAGCGAAGCAGTAAGCCCAACAGCTCAAGACTTTGATAAGAGAAGAATCCCTTACAACGCAGAATCCGGCACATCTATGTCTGGCCCTCAAGTAGCCGGAGTTGTTGGCCTTCTTAAGACCCTCTACCCTCAATGGAGTCCTGCAGCAATTCGATCTGCGATATTAACAACCGGTAAGACTCAAATTTTTTTAACACATATCGTGCTAAATTGTATCCTATAATATTGATTCGTTATTCTTTATTGTTGCAGCAAGAACAAAGGATAATACTGGCCATCGAATGCTTGAGGCCTCATTAGATAGAGGAACGCCATTCAGCTATGGATTTGGCCACATAAGACCAAACCAAGCCCAGGATCCTGGTTTGATCTATGATTTAAGCAACAACGACTACCTTGACTTTCTTTGCGCGCTTAACTATAACACGACAATGATCCAAATCTTTTCGCAGTCTAATCAACCTTATGAATGTCCAAAATCTGCTAGTCTTCTTAACTTCAACTATCCTTCAATAACAGTGCCTAATCTCAATGGCTCTGTCACCGTGACTCGAAGAGTGAAGAACGTTGGAAACAACGCAACCTATGTAGCCCAAGTGAATGCACCAGTTGGAATTTTGGTTTCTGTGGAGCCTAAAGTGTTGAACTTAACTCATCATGAAGAGAAGAGCTTCAATGTCACACTGAAAGTTAAAGCTAAGTGGTATGGTTATAAAAGTTATGTGTTTGGAGCGTTAACTTGGTCCGATGGGAAGCACTATGTTAGGAGCCCCATTGTGGTCGCTCAACCCATAGATAACTAGAACGCGACTAGCAAGGCTATTTTGAACCTTTGAGGCTATTATAGTTGTAGTTGTTGATTAGCTTAGGCTAATTTTGTTGAATAAGATACATTCTTCATTCATAGCAAAGGTTTTTTGCTAAGCATTGTTAGCCGTACATATGCAGTTTATCTTGATAAATACCATTAAACACCAAATTCATGTAGTTTTGTACACATGTCATAGAATATGGGACAAAAACATGTCCATTTTAGCTACAACAGCTAGAGCAAAATTGGGCCAAATCAAAACCAAGTTGAGATAACATAGGAACATTAACGAACCTGCAGGCCTCTCGTTTAGTAGATTCTATTTTGTTTGTCGCAAGGCAAATTGGTCCTTCCAAAATGAGAGGGTATTTTAAACTCTCAAAAAGATTGAAAGTGACAAAAGAAAAATGAAAAAATCTTTGAAGTAAAATGTGGTCAATAAGTAAAGCAAAAGAGGAGGCTAAAACTATCCAATCATCTTCCTCCTATCATCTTAGAATCCAACTAACATCACATATCCTCCACCACTCTTTCCCGCCATATACTCTTATAACTGCCCATTAACTGTCAAAGTTTACTGTTTTATTAGCATGCCCTGCAACTAGAAACGCCACCGCCGCCGCCATGATTCCGACCGCCATGATTTTGCCTTCTCCGAGAGCTCTGCAACTCAATTTTCACTTCTCTCCGTTTGTAGGGACTAACCAGAGGCTTTTCTCACGTGGGTCTGTGCGAATTAACCCCAAAACATGGAAACATTCCATGTTTTTGAGCCCAAAGCCTATTCTGAAAGATGGCACTCTTAGTATTAGCGGAAACGACACACTGACAAGTGTTCCGGATAATGTCGTTGTCACTCCATTGACGAACTCTTCTGCATTTGTGGGTGCTACTTCGGTAGAGGCAAAGTCACGCCATGTTTTTAAGCTTGGAGATATCAGGTAAACATTTTCTCGGCTTTTCTTGGGTGAGGGGAAAAATCAGAAGCCCTATTTCTCAAATGTTGTCATAGTGATTTAGAGAACGAAAGTTTCAATTTTTCTGACACCCTTTTTCAATTCTTGCGTCCCCAAATGTTTATTTATGAGGATCTTATGGAAAGCTAAGTAGAATTTAAGGGAAATATTTTGGGTGTTTTTGATGATGCAGGGATGTCAGATTCTTGTGTCTGTTCAGATTTAAATTATGGTGGATGATACCGAGAGTGGGTAATTCTGGAAGTGACATCCCTGTTGAAACTCAGATGTTGCTTTTGGAAGCAAAGAAAGGAGAAGGTTTGGATGAGTCAAATGAAACTTCTTATATTCTATTCTTGCCAGTGCTTGATGGAGAATTCAGAACCAGCTTACAAGGAAACTCATCTAATGAACTTGAGTTTTGTGTTGAAAGTGGTAATAATTTCAAGTTCTAGGTTTGAAGATTTTGGTTGATTTCCCTCTTCTTTTCATCTTCATACATTCCCACTCATTTCTCATTCATTTCTCTTAATTTGTTTATATACTAACATGGGATTCTTTTTTGTGTTTTGGCAGGTGATCCTGCAATAGTTACCACTGAATCCTTAAATGCAATTTTTGTGAATTCTGGAGACCATCCCTTTGATTTAGTGCAGGAATCTATGAAGTAGGTCAGCTATCCTAGAAAAGTTTTAAGTTTCAAGTTATAGAATTGTGAAGTAATTTAGGACACTGAGCAGCTTCTGTAGCCAACAACTAGCATCTTGTCTGATTTTTGGTAGCATATCCAGAATCTGAGTCACATTGTAGAAAAAAAGTCTCAAACTGTTGTTTGTATAGCTGGTTTTGATAAATTATTGATGCTTGTTTTCACTTTGAACCATATACAGGGTTTTGGAGAAGTATAGTGGAACCTTTGCACATAGGGAATCTAAACAGGCAACTCAAACAGCCATTTACACCTAGAAAGCCTGATTATTTTGGTCTTTGGATTTAATCAAACTTGTGTGGCTATTTACACGCTCTTTCTATGCTTTTCTGATGCAGTTGCCTGCAATGTTAGATTGGTTTGGCTGGTGTACCTGGGATGCTTTTTACCAAGATGTTAGTCCTCAAGGAATCAGAGAGGGACTCAAAAGGTAACTTTTAGTTTCTGTTCCTCTTACTGACTTGTTAATCTAACTCTAGTTTCTATTAAGTTAGAAGTTGTCAGTACAATCTAAATCTATTTCTCAGCAAAATTCTTTGTATGAATTATCATCTTTGCTTCTTTTATAAGAATTATCTTTATAAAGCTCTTTCTCACCAAATAGACACACAAACACAGTTTATCTGAAGGAGGCACTCCAGCAAAGTTTGTGATAATTGATGATGGGTGGCAAGATGTATCGAACGAGTTTCAAAAAGAAGGGGAGCCATATGTTGAAGGATCACAGTAAGTTCATCCATCCATATTTCATTAGCTTCGAAGCACATGGAGGCCTTCTAAAATTCCCTGGAAACTGCAGATTTGGTGGTAGATTGGTCAGCATCAAGGAAAATGCTAAGTTTAAAAGAACTTCTGATGAGGCTCAAAGTGAGACACCAACGGATCTAAAGAGTTTTGTTTCAGAAATTAAGACTACTTATGGCCTCAGGTAAGACTTTCAGCTTCTGCCTTCTAAATTCTTATACTCCATACTACAAACTTCAGAATTTTCGATTTGATCTTACTTTTTCAAAATTCTCAGGTATGTCTATGTATGGCATGCCCTTATGGGATACTGGGGAGGACTGGTTCCAAATTCTCCGGAAACTAAAAAGTATAATCCAACATTAAGATACCCGATACAGTCACCTGGAAATTTAGCTAATATGAGGGATTTATCTATGGATGCTATGGAGAAGTATGGCGTTGGTACAATTGATGCTGATAAAGCACATCAGTTTCTTGATGATCTACATCAGTACCTTGTTTCGCAAGGTGTAGATGGAGTTAAGGTTGATGTTCAGAACATATTAGAAACTGTTTCATCTGGCTTGGGAGGAAGAGTCTCTCTCACAAAGAAGTTCCAGGAAGCACTCGAGAAGTCCATAGCGAGCAACTTTAAAGACAACAGCATTATCTGCTGCATGGGTTTAAGCAATGACTCCATTTACCAGTATAGTACTTGTGCACTTTAATACTTACTATTGACAAATTTTGTTTGAACAACTAGGATGTTATACAAACCAAGTTCAATGATTACTGATATACTCAAGAGTTATCTATATTTTTTACTTGTTTGCTGTTGCAGCTCAAAACAAAGTGCTATTACACGAGCATCGGATGACTACTACCCGAAAAACCCCACAACGCAGACATTGCACATAGCTGCTGTAGCTTACAACAGCATCTTTCTTGGTGAAGTTGTTGTCCCTGATTGGGATATGTTCTATGTATGATATGGCTTCCTACTTATACACTTTTACTTCTGCTTCTTAGTACCAAACCAAAAGAAAGAGAACTTAACTGTTTCTTTGCAAGTGCGTAACTAATATACTTTTTTAACGACTTTCAGAGCCTTCATGAAGCAGCCGAGTTTCATGCTGTTGCTAGAGCTGTTGGAGGTTGTGGAGTCTATGTTAGGTGAGCCAAACTACTCAATGAGGTCATAAGTTTCGAAGTGGTAGCAAATATGACCTGAACAAGACTTTTAGCATGACCAAATTTACACTAATAACTTTTATCTGTGACAGTGATAAACCTGGACATCATGATTTTACCATACTTAAGAGGCTTGTACTTCATGATGGATCAATTCTCAGAGCTAGATATGCAGGGAGGCCATCACGCGATTGCTTATTCGTCGATCCAGTTATGGATGGAAAAAGGTACGTCTCTTCCAATAACTCGTCAAGTTTGTTTTAGATTTTCCTTTCTGATTACCTTCTTGTGGATTTTGATATAGTCTTCTCAAGATATGGAACTTGAACAAATGTACCGGAGTTATAGGCGTCTTCAATTGCCAAGGAGCTGGAAGCTGGCCTTGTTATGAAAAACCTGTTCAAGGGAAGGCTGGTCCTGAACTATCAGGCAAGGTCTCGCCATCAGATATTGAGTATTTCGAAGAGGTTTCTGGGACGAAGTGGACAGGAGATTGTGCAGTCTATTCTTTTAGCTCAGGTGAGTTTCATCTTTAACATATGAAACTCTCAACTAATAAAATTTAGACTAATTGATCCACAACATGCTTGACTGAATCATAAAATTTCAGGATCTCTTTCTCGATTAGCAAAGGACGAATCGCGGGACATCACATTAAAAATCCTCCAATGTGATGTCCTCACTGTCTCTCCTATTAAGGTTGGCATCTATTACTTTGCTAAACAGTTGAACTAACACACATATAAAACAAGAGTTTTTATATGCTCTAAACGATATGAATGTGCAGGTTTACAGTCAAAAGATTGAGTTTGCACCTATTGGATTGTTAAACATGTACAACTCTGGAGGAGCTGTTGAAACAGTTGACTTCTCTGGGGACTCCTCTAATTCTAGAATACGGATCAAGGGAAGAGGGGCTGGTGTTTTTGGAGCATACTCAAATGCAAAGCCTGAGTCTTGCTCGGTAAACTCGAAAACTGAGGAATTCAACTACAGAAGTGAAGATAATCTTTTGACAGTAACAATTCCCCCCACAACAAGTTACTGGGAAATCACATTCGTTTTAGTTCCCAAAAAGAATGAACTAAAACGAAACAAACTAGAGATTGTGGAACTAGTTGCAAGTGCGTTGAAGAACATACAGCAGTAGTTCTTCCAAAGTCAAGCAAGTTCGAGAGAAGCAGCTACAAAAAGAGTGGAAATCTATAGGAAGATTGGTTAGCTTGTGAAGTGTATCTTGAGAAGAGCATCATAATCAAAGAATAGTTAAATGTGATGGATGGTAGACCAGAGACACAACGGCTAAGATGGTTTCTTGAACATTTGAAAAGCCTCATTCTCCTTATACAATATATTAGCTTTGTTTATTAGATGGAGTATGTTGATTGCTCTTTTTATAATAAAAGATTAGAGACATGAGTGATTATCTGTGTTGATTAAAAAAAGAAGTTTCTAAAGGGCTGATTTTATAAACTATTGCTTCAATCAATTTCTTTTTTAATATATAATTTGACTAACAATAACAAGCTTAAAGTTTTGAAATCAAAGGGACAAAATCAAATTCCATTTAATCTATTTTCCAAATGTCCAATTTCTATTGTAATCTAATAAGATTGGATTAAATGTATTGGAAATGGATAATAATGTATTTCCCTATATTTTTTTTTTATAAAATATTTGAAAAAATGGGAAAATTCTGTAAAAGTTTTTTGTAGTTGTCAAAATGTTCGATTTGGACCCCAATTTTCGGAAGGATTTAGCTGGGTACCCCAAAGTTTAATTTAAATTCGTCCGGGTACCATTTTCTATTCATATTTTTTTGAAAATGTCGTAGTCGTTTGGTTGGCGATTCCAAAAACTCCCCCGGTGATTCTAAAAACCCAAATCCGTTTGCTAAAGATATTTGCCAAAAACTCTTTTATTACACTTTGTGGATCCCATCACCTTTTTTCACCATTACCGTGTGGACCCCACCACCTTTTGTTATCATTATTGTGTAGATCCTATCACCTTTTTAATAAAATATTATTTCTTTATATTAATTTATTATTAAACCCTGTGAACCCCACTATCTTTTACATAAAATTATTAATATTACTGTATGAACTACACCACTTTTTTAGTAAAATATTATTTCTTTATATAATGTCATGTTTAAAATACTCTGAACCAAATAAAAATCATGTTTAGAATACTCTGAACTTGTTTAGAATGCC
>WUAT03076165.1:0-13232 GCA_010015005.3 Ulmus americana | reverse complement strand
AAAAACACATCAAGATAACATTTGATAATTTGTATATATTTTATATGAAGGTCCACAACTTATTTATTTATAGAAAAGCATATATTAGGCACAATAAATAAATTATGTGACACATGGAAACATAAAGACATAAATATTTTAATGTTCAATTCTATTTGTTATCATCAAAAATTCAAGAACATTTAGGATTGAAACCTTGAAGCAACAATTACAAACCTTGAAAATAAACAACCTTTACACTTAAAAGCTGCAGCGGAAATTACATGAGTGTAGCGGTTCTTGACCATACCCACCCTCTAGAATATCTCCCGGCCAACTAACTCGACAATCCAGCTGTGTACCTACAACACGAATGTAAGCTGTGAACCCAAGCTCAGCAAGTACAAACTACTATTTCACCAAAACGTGTAGTCTACTTAACATATCAAGCATGCCAAAAGTGTATTCTACCAACGTAAATATAATCAAAAATCATACTTACTACATAACAGGATCCCTATAACATGATCTAGCAAATTTACTTAAACAGCATATTCACGTTTTTAGAAAAACACTTCACCTTATAGCATAAATCACAAAAAGTCATCGCATCACGGGAATACAATGCATTTAATGCAAACAAACATGTGGACTCTATGTTCGTACTTGGAATAAGCTTGTAAAACCTAATTTGCAATGAGCTTGTAAAACCTTATTTCAGTGAAAATTCACTTAAAATTCATTTTTGGGCCCAGATGTCAACACCAACACACACCCAGAAACTAGGTCCAATAATTCTGTCTGACCAAAGTTTCTAGTCCTGAACATTCAACGTATCCCCGCACAAACGGTGCAGCGGTGTGGCTCACTCAGAAATAGGCAGAGGCCACAGATGCAACTCACTCCGAAATAGTCGGAGGTCACAAGAATGTTATCATAAAAGGTTGTGGTATGACATCATTAAAATCATAATTCATAAATTCTTCCCAAATACATAAAACTCATTTCGTAACTTAAAAACGTCACGATAAAACGAGTCATCTTGCTGACATAAATTCTGGAGAAAAACTTTCAAAACGTATTTCATAATCTTAGAAACTTGAAATCACCTTACAAAGGTCCGTAACAGCATGTTGACAAGATTCACATATTCGTGAACAAAATCCATCATTACATGGCATAACATATAATCCATCACATCACTGAGCGAACAGATAATTCATCTATCAATTAACATATAATCCTAGGTGTCTCTCAGATGAGACGCATATTCATTATAAAGGTACATAGCAACATATCAACAGAATTCACATACATGCAATATCAATAGGCATTGCATAACACATCAAATAAACTGCACACTGATTTAAAAACAGGTTTTGTTCTATGTTGTAGGTGAGGTTTGTACTTACCTCTTTCCCGTGCCTCCTTATTCCAAAACCTTTCATACGGAACGCAACCTTAATCCTGATTACAAACTATTATTGTTAGTCACCGGTTTCTGGTATGACTTATCAAACAATAAGATTAACAACTAATGTGTCGTCATTCTACGAGTATGGAATTACATCCTAAGAACTCCATTTATATAATAAAACTTACGTACATTTTAATTCCGATACAATTTCGGAATTATCATCAATTTTGATAAAAACTCATTTCAAAAACTTAAAACATTTAAAAATCTCTTTTGCACCCTAAAAACATAACATTTACATTAAAAATCTTTATTTTTCGCAAATTTCCAAAATTGGCACCATTTTGGGTGTTTACAGCCCTGATTTGTAAAATTCGCCATAAATTCAATTTAAAACATTTTGAGTCCAAACCAATGGGATTACACCCCTAATTCATTGAATTACATACCGTAAAAAATTTGTGTGTTAAATCATTTTTCACCTTGGTGAATCGGACCAAAACAGAGCCCCCTATTTTGAACCCGAATTTGAAAACCTAAACATTTCGTATTCAAAACCCATAAAATCTTCATCCATAATTCCAAAATAAAATTCAAAAACATACTTTAATGTCCTAAGGAATTCCATGAAAAATAATTACCTGATTTGATAGCTTTAAGGCCTTGAAATAAAATCCTCAAGTTTGTTGCTCAGAATCAGATTTCTTGTGAGCAGCCTCCACTCAAAGCCCTAGAACTCCAAATCCATACAACAAACAAATCTGAGATTTTGGGACATGAAAATTGACATATAGGGCTTTCCACACTTCATTTAGAGTTCTATAGGTCCTAAACGCGTTCAAAATAGTTCAGGCTAAAAATTTGTTCTAAAACCGGCTTAGCACATAAATTCTAACTTGAGCAAAACCAATCCTTTTTTTTTTTGAAACAAATTAAGAAACCAACTCTAATGTTGTCCTAACACATAATAAAAGAGTTTAAGGAAAGAAAATCAAGGAATTTTACCTTGAAAAATCGAAGAACACAAGGTGTTCTTGATGATGTTCCTCTTGGCAACCCCCCCTTAGGCAGCAAGGAACTCCCTGCTCTTTCTCTCTTTTTCCTCTTCTTTCTCTCTCTTTTTCGCTTCTTTCTTTGTCCCAACCGACCACACATGTGGTCTAGATTTATTTGGCCTTTATTTGGCAATTAAATGCTTGCCAAATGGCCTAAAGTAAGCCATTAAATTTTGTTTTTGTTTTTCTCCATTCTTCCATCGACCTATTCTCTTTTTTTTTTCTTTTTCTGCCAACTTCTGGTCGCCCGGATGTTGATCTTCCAATCGAACAGAATCCCGGTTTTTCCCTTTTTGGGCAATTTTCAACCGACTTCCTTTCTTTTTATATTTGTTGAATTGTTTTTATTTAATTAACTTAACTCCACATAAATTTACACACACATATTTTGTTATTTCATTAATTACTTATCTCCTCATAAATACATATACACATTTTTCTTATTTTGCAAACTAAAGCTTAAAATTTTCAATTCTTTAATTTGCAACCTCCAAACTTAAACTTTTCCAACTTGCCCCATATGGCATCACATGTTTAATTTCGAAACAATTCCTTTTTAACTCAGCATTTAAACACAGTCAAATTAATAAATTGCGTAATTTTTATAACATAATTCTTGTTTAATTTACGCAATACGAAGCACAATTCTATAACTATTTTACTTGCAATTAAATTTGTTACTTATAACTTGAAAACGAATTTTATTTCCTTACAAACTGTTATAACATAACATATATCAATACCATGAATTAATATAATTATGGTTTATTAAGAAGGTACTTTTTCGGGGTTTCAGAGTAGTAAAGACCCAAAGTTGGCACGACAAGTTATGTCGAACCAAGTTGAAAACCCACAATCACCGCTTTGTCAGACCCTGCTCAACACCCAGTGTTGGACCGAGCCACAAACACCCAAACCAAGTTTTTCCTCACCAAAATGGATCAAATGGGCATTGTTTATCTTCTCCTTCAACCCAAAGAACCCACAAACTTCAAAGAACGATTTTTACCTAAAAATTCTAGAGAAATGCTACCCAATCTTCAAATAAACCCAAAAAACTTAGCTGAAGCTAGATTTAAGCCCCAAAATACGTTAAAATCTTTCAATAATGACACTGACTTTCTCTAAGCAATAAATTTTCTTCCTTAACTAATTTTTGATTAGCAAAAACTAAGAAAATGACCAAACCTATGACGAAAAAGCAAAGCCTAGATGATTTTTGAAGAAAATCGAATGAAAAAGGGGATTTACCTTAAATTTCTCTAGCTTTTGCCAAAAAAAAAAAAAAGGCCTCTGCACATGTTCTTATTCTAAAAACCCACAAATGGGTCTTGAATGAACCAAGCTTCCTTTAGAAGCTTCAAATTTTTGAACACGCCACGTGTTGCCCATCAGTGATGCCTCGGAAAGAGTGACAAGGAAATTTCATCATTTCTTGCCTTCACACGTGACCGTGCGCATGCTGTACGCTCCCCACATGCCAACTTCTTCGCCACTTTGTGTGCTTCGTACACCCACAACCAGCTCGGCACAACCCTACATGTTGAGCCAACCCTCAAAAGAATTGTGACCTTAATGTTCCAAGGCTTACAATCTCCACCTGTCTCGGTGCGACCATCCATGTTGCATGGACTCAAAGTCTACACGAGACTTGAAGCAAGTTGAACAAGAGAGGTCCCCAATGCTCTGCACGACATGTTTTTGTCGAGCGGAGCTCTGTTTCTTTCACATGACATCAATCCACTCCAAATGACTTGTCGTCGAGTCCACGCCACACGACATGTTGTACGCCTTTACCACCAGAGTCCACTCGACGTTACATGTGATGTTGAATGGACGCATAGGTTATTTTTCAATGTGCCTTTTTGTCTCCCATATTTGTTGCTCCATCTGCTTAACATCAAATGTCGAGCCAACTACCATTCTGCTCAACCATATGATATTGTTATCCAACCTCTAGGATACTATTGATGAGTGTCGTTCGACATTCCATGTTAAGCGGACTTCAACTTTGGCACCTTGCCAATGGCTATTCATCCCATTTATCTCAGTTGGTCTCGTATGATGAAACACGTTGAGCCAGCTTTGAGCTTGGCCTTGCCAAATTATTTGGCACGACACTCCATGTCAAGCCACCTTCCTAAGGCCCTTACATCATGTCCGCACGACGTGTCTTCATGCTCTCATACGATGCGTCGTCCAAACAATTACACCATATGACATCATGGTCCCATGGATATTCTAATATTTTAACTTCCTTGCAAAGCACTTAAGTTCTCTCAACGCAGCATGTCAAGCCAATAAATCATACGAGATGATCTATTTAAAATAGCATATCATTACGGTATCTTTATACAACAACTTATAAGGCTTGTCATTTTTTTCTAAAGCGAACATTCGAGACCATCGAACCGATAACTTAAAAAGCTGAAGTTCATTTATTCGAACTAAGAACTATTCTCTAAGATTAGAACCCCTAAACTTAGAGAGTGGGGGACAAATTGTATGGGCAAAAATCCTTATTGACCTTTCTACCCAGTAAAATATCAACTGGTTCAATGCCATGTCATATTACCAATGGGTTCTATGTCACGATGCGCTAATGTTGGTTCAACGCCATAGCCTACCTAAGATGGCTCCACGCCTCGGCCCAATAATAGTGGGCTCTACATTACTACCCACTAATACATACTTTACACTTCGGCCCATTCAGCTCCATGCCATGGCCCATTTCACACTTGGCTCTGCTCCTTGGTCTATCTGACACTACTCCAAAGCCCATCTCATAGATGATCTACCTTGCAAGGTGGCCCATTATACCAGTTGGCCCATGGTGCGCATACGTGGGTTCAACGTCACAGCTTACCTAAGATGGCTCCGCGCCATAGCCCAACAATAGTGGGCTCCACATTACGACCCACGAATACATGCTCTACACTTTGGCCCATTTGGCTCCATGCCATGGCCCATTTCACACTTGGCTCTTATCCTTGGTCTATCTGGCACCACTCCAAAGCCCATCTCATAGATAATCCACCTTGCAAGGTGGCCCATTCTACCAGTTGGCTCACTCTATGGGCCAGCCCATTCTATGAGTTGACCCACTCTATGAAACACCCACTCCATGGGCCGGGTTACTCTACGAATCAGGTTGTTCTATGATACGGGTCAACCAGTTGGTCGGCGGGCGTAACCCCCAGGTTACGATGGTTGTAGTGCCAACATAATGACCCATAATGCTCCATTATGGCCATAGATATATCGTCTGGTTCTACTCTAGATGAAGAGCCAACATTAACCCCATTATTGAGCATAACGTCCCAACTCATTCAATGAGAGTAATTACCCGTACTACATCAGATGTAGAGCCAACAGTCACTCCCCCATTCACCTATTAATACCAAGGTCGACCCCCTCAGGGGAGGATCTATCATCTAATCCATGATCTGACCCTATGTATTCTCTCCTATCTCCATTGTACTTTTCCATCGGAGAACACCATTTCCATATATCGATCGCCGCTGGGTCTAGCTCCGGCTATCCTGTGACACTGCCGTAGTGCCAAGTTCCAACTTGTCTATTGCCTCCACTGCGCCACCATCTCCCAATCACAATAACGCTACCCTATCTTTTCATATTCTCTTGGATCTTATTCTCTTTTCTGATAGCTAACTTGACCGACAGAGATCCTTTGGCCGGTACCTCCCCTGGTGTCAAGGACTTCACACTCACTTCTACTATATCTGTCCAACAAGTCTTACACGTTGCCAGTGGCCTCAAGCACACAAGATTCAATTGTAGAATTCTACCATCTACAGGGACTTGATTATATCAAGCAAAATCCTCACCCTAACATACGTGCCCCATCTTTCATCAGAATCACTCACATCTATTTCTAAAACCTCCCCAGTACTCTCGCCAATAAACTTTTCATTGTTTTGATTCATACATGGTAGCGAAAATTATGCAACTACACCCAAAAAGCCACCGAATTAAACTGGATCTCTGTTAACCTTCTGACTTTTCCAATCTCCCGAAGAACCATCAAATTCTTAAACAAGTTTAGTGGTTATCTTGAGAACACTCTTCTCCTACCTACCATAGATCAAAATTCCACCATAAAATAGTTATCTCCTTACAATTCTATATCCACACTCCTTTGTTAGTTGTAGAATGTTTGGCAAGTGACTACAAACCACTTCTTTTTTGATCGCATTTGATGAGAAGATTTTACAAACCAAAAAATTTCCTATTTTCTCCTCCCCAATGCTCTCAGATCTCCTTCAAATTCTTGCACTTCGCCATCCCTGTCATCTGGAGCCTTCATCAAACCAACCAATTTTGTAATTTTTTCTAGATCCATCGCAAAACTAGCCTACTAATCTACCAATAAACACGCCTGCACTCCAAACTAAGCGAACACACTCCATTGACCGAACAAAAACCCAATCTCTACCGTACGCTCACAAAGAGCACATAGAGAAACCTTGGAATTTACAATGAAAACAACTATTTAGGAACTAATAAGAACAAAATTCCAAAAACAAAAAAAAAATAGAAAAAAAAAAAGAAAGATTTATTCTAAGAAGAAAGAGTAAATTAAGGCCAAGAAAACTTTAGTCAAGCAATTGAGCCAAAAATATCTACAATATCAGAATTATTTCCCCTCATCTTCTCCTATTGTCAAACATGCTTATTAAGTACCTGTGTCTCACATTGTTATCCAAATACTATGATAGTTTGTTACAAACCACATTATATAATATAAATATTTGTTTGTTCAATCATACAATATAAATCTTCTTTTTGTTCAATCATATAATGACTTATAATATATAGTTGAGTTTTACAATAATCACTATTACAAAAACTGCAATAGGAGACTTCAAAAACCTTATTGGTTCAATAAGAACCGTTGTCGTTTCTACTAAAACGAAGAAAAAAAATTAAGAAAAAGGAAAAGGCGTTGGTTCTTTAAGAACCTTGGCCTTTTCCCAAAACCCAAAGCTATTTCATGCCACAATGGGAAATGAAATTGGTTATGAATTGTGACATTTTCCTCTCTTTTTTTTTTTTGAAAAAATTACATGCGCAACGTGTGACACTTTTGGCACTGGTTCACTTATAACCGACATCGATTTGAAGAAGATGAAGAAGAATAGGACCATTGGTAATTTACTAAATTAGTAACTTTCATTTTGTATTATTTTGTTTTGTCTTTTGTATCTTTTAGTTTAGTTTTATTTTGTGGGTTTTTATTTTTTATTTTATCGCAGCGTTAGTATACTTTGAATCGTGTGCTTATTTTTAGTTTACTTTTTATTTTTTAGTTGAATTTACTAACCTTTTACAAGTATTGAATATGTTGATGAGAATTGAATGTGTTAATTTATATGATTCTCTATTTAATTGTAAGTAGCGAGTGTTTTTCTAGGTTGGTGGTCGATTTTTGGTTGCGTTTGGACTTGGCCTAGACATTTTTGTATATTTTTGAGGTAATTTCTAAATGCTTATATTTTATAGAGTTAACAAGTGTTGATTATGTTCATTGATGGTACTCTAGCATACTCAATGGAGGAGTTAAACAAAATCCGGGATTTGAAGAAGATGAAGAAGAATAGGACCACTGAGTGTGTTCATGAGAGTTGAATAAGTTAATTTGTTTTAAGGTTTTTTAGCACATTTGGTCCTTTTTTTTATTTAAGTTTTAGTATTTTGGTCCCTTTCTTATTTAAATGGCAAGAATGGTCCCTTACTTTTAATTATGTTAGCATTGTTAGTCCCTTACTTATTTAAATAGCAATAATAGTCCCTTACTTTTAATTCTGTTAGCATTATTAGTTCCTTATTTATTTAAATGACAAGAATGGTGCTTAGCTTTTAAAGTTTTCATCTGTTTAGTACCCCATAGTTTGTGTTTATCCCAAAAAGTACCATCATTTTTTAATAATCCCAAAAGTACCCTCGAAATTGGGTTTTCAACAGTTTAGTCCCGGGATTAATTTTTTTTTCTTTTATACCCAAATAATTTAAATAAATTTCATAAACCTATAGTGGATAACTTAGATTTTTTTGTTTCAAGATCCCTGAATTTTTTTAGTGTTAACAATTTGGTCTCAAGATTAAATAAAATTCTTTTTTTTCCTTAATTTTTTTGTTCTTTCTTTTCTTTATTTTTTCCATTTTCTTTTCTTTATTTTATGCTCAAATAATTTAACTAAATTTCTTGACCTATTGTCGATAACTTAGATTTGTTTGCGCTACAGGTCCGTGAATTCTTCGAGTGTTAATAATTTGGTCCCAAAATTAAATAAATTTTTTTTTCTTTAATTTTTTTGTTCTTTGTTTTCTTTTTATTTTTGTTCTTTATTTTATTTTATGCCCAAATAATTTAACTAAATTCCTTGAACCTATTTTTCGATAACTTAGGTATTTTTTGCGCCACATGTCCCTGAAGTCTTCAAGTGTTATCAATTTGAATTTTTTAAAAACCTTAGTTATTCAAAATGTGTTCAAGAAATATAGTTAAATTATTTGAGCAAATAAGAAAAAGAAAAGAAAGAAAGAAAAAAAATAATTTTATTTAATCTGTTTTTAGTTAACAAAAGAAAAAAAAAAGAAAAGAAAGAAAAAATAAAAAAGAAATAAAAAAAGGAAAAATAAAAAAAGAAAGAAAGAAAGAAAGAAAGAAAGAAAATTAAGAAAAGAAATGGAAAAAATAAAGAACAAAAAAAAATAAAGAAAACAAAAAATTTTATTTAATCATGTGACTAAATTACTAACACTCGAAGAATTCAAGGACCTTGACCCAAAAAAAAAATCTAAGTTACCGACGATAGGTTCATGATATTTAGTTAAATTATTTGGGCATAAAAGAAAAAAGAAAAGAAAAGAAAAGAAAAAAAAAATTTAATCCTAGGACAAAATTGTTAAAAACTCAACTTCGATAGTATTTTTTGAGATTATTAAAAAAATAAGGGTATTTTTTGAGATTATTAAAAAATAAAGATACTTTTTGAGATTATTAAAAATAAGAGTACTTTTTGAGATTATTAAAAATTAATAGTACTTTTTGGAATATATACAAATTATGGGTACTAAACAGATAATTTTTTTTAAAATTTAAGTACCATTCTTATCATTTAAATAAATAAAGGAGTATTATTACTATTTAAATAAGTAACGGACTAACAATGTTAATAGAATTAAAAATAAGGATCATTTTTACCATTTAAATAAAAAAAAGACCAAATATATTAAAAAGCTTTGTTTTAATTATATACTTACAAGTATTGAATGCTACTTAATTCTTTTTTTTTATTTTTCATTTGCAAGGTCATATATATATAGTTGTTTATCTTTTGTATGTAGGTGTTCATTGACAATAATGAAAATTACACATTAGAGAAGTTGAACCAAATCTGGAATAATAAGTGGTTGGAGTACGTTCAAACCAATGGTAAAGACGAGGATGAGGACTTTGAAGATAAGAATATGATTGTTAATTTAATTAGTATTTTAATACTTTGATTGTGTTTTGAGTAAGTATATTTTATTTATTAGTTTTTACATTTAATTTGTATCCATTTTGATGATTTTAATATGTGCAATTTTGGAATCACGGACTTTGACAAGCCGTGAATAAAAACAAAATTCAAAAAAAATAAAAAATAAAAAAGGGGAAAAGGCGTCGATTTTCTTTGGAGCCACAATCTTTTCCCAAAAAATAGCATTAGGTTTTTGAGGATTTTAGCAACGGTTATGAACCGAGTCCTTTTCTTATTGCGTTTGGTCGAATAAGTCTCGGTACAAAACCAATTGCAGAATCTTTTGGCGTGGCTTTTTCACGGATGTTGTTTCTAGTTTTTTTTTTAGCAGTGAATATTATGTGACTAAACTAAGTCATTAGTTCAAATGATGCGAAATAGCCTTTACTATTTGTCGTGGCATTACACTAATTCAAAGATGCTTTCGGCATCCCTAATCAGACAATAGAATAGAAGAAAGTAAGATCTTAACATTATAAAGTATTATTTTGGTCAATGAGTTTGAGGCATATATTGTAAGATCAATCGGTCAAAAGGCCGTCTATTTGATCCAATTTGACTTCAACACCACTTTAAACTACATTATTATCAGATTCAGACTTTTAGCACCACCGCCTGTACTCGGTGCGAATTGGCATATTCTCCTTAAATATTTTTAAACAAATAAAAAACAACAGGATAAATTCCTGCAATTAATTGTGATCTTCCATTTCTGCAAATTGGAAGCTCTTTCCAAATTAATTCTTCTTCATTACTCTTCAAATAATATCAAGTCTTCAACTTTTGAGTCAGCCTCACATGTTTATTAGTCAGCTAGCAAGTGCCTTATATATCCGTTTTATTTTTGTGTGATGCTCAATTTATAACTGTCCTTGCAAGTTCTTTTAGGACCAAAAAACTTTATCAACATTTCAACATTAATTAAACAATTGTACCATATGAAATTAATTAAAAGAACAAATATAATTATTGAAAAGAAATATGAAATGTTTAAACAAATTAAAGGTTTTAAAGCGAAATATAACTTTAAATTCCCACTTAGATAAAAGTAAATACAATTATTGGAAAGAAATTTGTAATGCCCTCCAAACTCCAAAGGTGAAATATTAGGGAGTTCCCGAATGGACACTAGAGCAGTATACACTGTTGTTGGGTCCGTCCAATTAACATAGAAAGGAGTGGTTCGGACACCTCCCCTTAGACTGCTTTGGGAGAGGTGTCAGGAAATAGGCCTGTCTGGTTATTACCGAATAGGCAGAAGACGGGTCATAGCCGGCATTTTCTATTGGCTTAAGAGAAGGTGTCGGGGTCCGGATAGCCAAGCCCGAGTCATGCTGTGAAATGCCTGAAAGAAGCACCCGGTGATGCTCAAAAGGTGACCGAATGAAACGTCCCGAAACTAGTTGAGGAACTGCCCGAGTATAGAAACTGAAGGGGTAGTCCGGATAGGGCAGAGGTGTCAGAACGCATTTATGTTGCTTAGAGAGCCTTAAATGTGATCTGAACCCGCCAGAGCCTCACCTGACAGCCTCCTACCTAGGGGAAAAATTCATGATTATATTGCTAAATTAGCTTAACTCAAGTAATTCTAGGGTAAATTCAGAAATGACATATAATGTGTTTTAATAGATGAATCCTATATATAAATAGGTGAATCAATTAATAAGAGGGGTAGAAAATTTATTATCTTCAAACACTTGTTTTTCTCTCAAATTTTTTCTAGAAAACCTTGAGCTTTTCTTCCAAAATCTCTATTAAGTGATAATCTAAAGCCCTCATTTTATTTATCACTCTCTCCATTAATCAGTTTAATCAAGAGTTTATGAGATTCAGTATTGTTATCTGGCTTCTAGCCAAATCTGGTCATAACAATTGGCACTAGAAGGAGGGCCTCTGGAAGTGATACAGTAGCCCCTAGCAAAAGTTCTTCTCTTATAAGAATGGTCTCATCTGGTTCAGAATATGATAAGGGGCATAACTCGCTTTATGCTTGAAGAAATCAAGGCCCCCAGACAACGCTCGGTGGACCAGGGTATGGGGCGTGTTTTCCATCTATCCCAGGTACACGTTACCCCGGAAAAACCTCGATACCAACAACTCGGGTACGTGATTAGCCTAGGTGCAGGCTTGAGGAGGAGGGAACTGATCTAAGTATGGGTCTTAACATGCAAACCCCGGCTCAAATTGGAGGTCAGGTGCAGTGAGGATCCAAACGGAGAAGCAAGTAGCCGATGATCACACAAGAAATACCACAGGCTCAAGTGGTGGTGTCCGAAGCCTATTTACAGAGTCTTCTGGCCTAGATCACCTTACAGGGAGGAGTTCCCCCAGCATACCCCCATGGGCAGAACCCTAAAGGAGGGATCGATCTAAATCACATTCTTGAGCAACTTCAGGGACATTCTGCGTTTGGGTCTTCCCGACCCCATGAGGAGCAACTCTGCGAAAACCCCTTGGAGCCACAAAATTTGTTTGGCCACGATGTTGAGCATATGGGGTACGGACCAAAAATCATGTTTCAGGTAGACGCTTTGTGCATGAGCGATTGACCCCTCCTCATGTGGCAACAGATCTCTGGACGAAGCTTAATCAGAAAAAGCAGGTGGAGAATGAGGGAGCAACGTCTAGGACAGTTACTGAGGTCCTTGATGCACCAAACCTAAGAGAGGAAGACTCCAGAGTAGGCTGTGCAAGATGTACCAAATAGGCCATCTTCTAGTCATGCCGGGGGCCAATCCCAACAAGGCTAAACTAATAATGTTAGCTAAGGTCTTGAGGATGAAGAGTTTCCAATCGTGTTTTCCATATTCGGGGGTGGGAAGCCCGAATACATTCCTTCGAAGAGGAAGGCTTATGAAGTTGGCAAGTATTGCAACCTAGAGATAATGCAGGTAAGTCTAGCGGAGGCAGCCAAATCGTATCCAAATAACAATCCAATTCCGATCACCTTTACAGAAGATGAGGCAAAACATTTGTCTCAACCCCATAGCGATGTCTTGGTGGTAGAATTGGAAATAGCCAAACACAAAGTAATGAGAAATTTGATCGATGGGGGCAGTTCTGCTGACATTCTTTTTGCTCGAGCCTTTTTGCAGCTGAGCTGCCAAATAGAACACTAAAACCAGTGAAAAATCCTCTTCGGGGCTTTGTTGGAAATGAAGTGGCCCCAAGGGGATGAATCACTTTGAAGGTGACTTTCGGCACATCGCCTTGCCAATCCTCAGTCGACGGTAA